>CAVNYN010210650.1:0-32091 GCA_963692815.1 Nyctanthes arbor-tristis | reverse complement strand
TACTCTATAATAATGCTTCCAGACTTGCGTAGCAAAATGACACTCCAAAAGAATATGCTGAATAGTTTCAGATTGGCCACAAACGTTGTTGTATAGTCCATCAACCGGTATTCCTTTTTTCCTCAAGTTAAACATTATGAAAACAACGCCACTATAAAATTTTCACCCCCGGGGGGGGGGCCACTTTCCAACAGGAGAACCTCTCTTTGTCGGTACAATTACAATTAGCAGTCAAGGTCAGTGTAGTCCACGATTGGGTACAATGAATGTGCTAACGGCCGACTCTAAGGTGAGTCTCATATTTTCTAATTAAATTTCTTTTGTGATAATTGAAGTATACAAAAACAATACAGGCAAAAGCTCATGCTAAAAACAAAGTTTTGATGATTAAATGCGTCCAAAATGAAATGATTTAACAATTATGTAAGAAGTTTCGTATTACAAAAATCAATCTTATAAATAAATTTTTACAGTAAAGTAAGTAATAATGATAATAATTAATTTATTATATATTTCACTGTTAATGATGCCGGAAGATTCAAGTGTTATTTCACTTAATTTCTTGGAAAAAAAAAAGAAGCATTATTCCACTTCTATTTTGTCCAGATTCATGATGCCGCTCGATATTTAGGAAAATAAAAAACTATGATAGTGCTCCTTTCAAAGAAATTGAAATATTTTTAATTCCCATTTCAATTTAAAAGCTCAATATATTCAGAGATTTTTTTTTTCTTTCAAAAACAAAACACCATTAAAGCCTCCGTGGGGTATTTTGTTCTCTAAATTTAGAGTCTGTTACATATACTCTTATATATAGTAGTATAATTAACACTCCTCGTATATTCAAAGTATAAAAGGTAATTTATGTCACACCAAAGTTGATTTAAAATATCTATTGTAAAATAAGAATTAGTATTAAAAAAATTAAAAAAAAAAACTTCGCTTTTCATAAATAGAGATGTTAAATCAAGTGATTTATGCATTGTGACAATAATAGAAAATGATATAATGCTAAATATCTGACAGCGTTATGTCACCAGAAATTTATGTGAAATGTCATATGCGTGTCATCTAGCATGTCACATATCAAATGACATCTATTTGGCACATTATATAAGTGTCTAGTGACATAACACAGTTATACGTCTGATATATATGATCGTATGTAAGAGAAAAAAGTAAAACTCACATATGGTAAAGTTGGTTTTTCACTAAAGCTATATAAAACTCCGTACATAGAGTTCCATTACTAATTTACTAATGAAAAAGAGTCAAGTCATACATGCAACTCTTTTCATTGGTTATGAGGCTGCTTAATGAGGCCTGTATATATGATGCTCCATAGAAGAATGCTGGTCAACTGTGTACATTTATTGGTATTTTAACCAAATTGTGAACATTTCAAGAGTTCAATTTTTAACACAACATTGTACGATTGTTTGATTGGACGGTAAGATTCCCAAAATTGTACTATCTCCCTTCTAAAAGGATGATATATTAAGAAAATTTCATTTAACATTATTAAAAGAGTAAATTTTAATATCATTTCACTATTATATGATTTTATTTATTAATCAGTCTACTTTAATAATTTTATTTTTTAATAACTATATATATATATTAACTAAGGGCATATAAAAGCACTCTTTACCTACTTTTTAAAATAGAAACTCGATTATATTTTAAGACAGGCGAAAAATAAAAATTGAATCATCTTTTTAAGACGGAGGTAGTATTACCCTTTATAATCAATAAATAGGTAGGGGCGTCCTAAACCTCCCCCTCCAAAAAAAAATTGAATAAATAAGTAGAGGTGGAGGCTTAAAACTATACAGAGACTTATATGTTTTTTTTTTAATTTATATAAAGGATGGGAGAGAAATTAAAGGAAGGATGAGTGTGAGTCGAACAGAGATCTCCTATTTGAAAATTTGAAAATTCAATTATTGGAGTACAATTCAAACTACTTTCATGCATCTTAATAATAATAATGACGACGATGATGTTGGCTTTACTATGAAAATAAGAATATTCCTATTTATCACTACCGGTAATTATCACTATTTTATATGTTAGTACAAAGATATTAAATAATATAAGTCAAATAAAATATAGAGATATGTGATGAATTTAAGTGGACTTATAGTTTAATACCATCTAATCATGGTGATCATCACGAGCAGTGATAAATAGCACTACTCAAGAAATATTATCTCCGTCCCACAAAGATAGATACATATTCCTTTTTTTTGGGTCCTAAAATGTAGGTCAATTTCATTTTGAAAATGTAATTGGGAAATTACTTTTCTTATATACTCTTTTTTCAAAATACTTATATATTTATATTCAACGTGAATTGTTATGAACAAAATATAATAATTACAAAGTGGAAAAATACAAGTTTGTTTTAACTTTCCAATATTATTAATATCTCTGTCCCAAAAAGATGATCTTATTTATTTTTCACATGAATTAAGAAAAGCTCATTTAATAGTATTGAAAAAGTGCCAAGACTCCTATGGTCTGATAACATTCTAGTTAGATTCTTAAACCCTTGGTCAAGGGTTCGATTCTCTGCCCCTACAATCCCCTTTGTAATATAAAAAAATAATATTGAAAAAATAAATTTTAACATCACTTTTGTATTACACCATTTCATTCATTAATTATTCTACTTTCATAATTCGAATTTTTTATAACTATGCATATTAAATAAGAGTATATAAAAGAACTAATATTTCAACTATTTTTAAAAATAAAAATATATCATATTTAGAGACGGATGAAAAAGAAAAACTGGATCATCTTTTTAGGACCGATGTAGTAATAAATATTTCTAAGAGTAATGTTCAAAAATTTTCCGGAGGTTTTGTTACAAAATTTTTCGTCCTATGTGGTTTATATAGATACACACTATATGAATTTCAAATACACTTAAATTATGTCACATTGAGTAAGATATTTTGTAATAAAATCTCCAAAAAGTTCGTGAACATTTTCAATATTTCCAATACCATTAATAATTACAAAGTGGAAAGAGACAAGTGTGTTTTAACTTTCCAATACTATTATAAATACTGTTGAGTACTACAATTTTTTTTGAGTAATGCTATTTAGCACTACTGGGGCTTGATACCATATCAATGTGGCATTGAATGGTAAGTCAAATCAAATAGGTCTTTTATTTATGTATTTAATTTCACTTATCATTCAATGTCATATTAGTTATCACGTAAACTAGTGCCAAGTACCACTAGTGCTACATAGTATTATTCTTTTTTTTTAACCTCTTGTGATAACCGGAATAAAAATTCAAATAAAATGCTTCCAATGTGACTCAAAAGTTTTGGTGTTGACCAAGTCGGGGGAGTCAATTGAAGTGGCCATTTTATTCTATGGGGCCCACTTGTTGACAAATGTGCAATTCCATTCGTAGATTCTGCACACGCGCCTTAACCAGCACGTGGCAACAGGTATCCCCTCTGTTATTTTTTCTCATCTCTCGGAAAACAAATGTTTACAAGAATGGAGTCAAGTCATTCCCCCCACTTTCTCTCTCTATCCATCTGTGCCAATGCCGTTTTTTCGGTAAACCTCTGCTTCTCGTCCTACTAATAATTTTTATCAAACAGTTGGTAGGCTATTTTCGGCAGTTTCTGGCAAGATCACTGGCCTCCGGCATGGAACTCCGGCGGCTATCTGGACCAACCATAGCTTTGACTCGAGTTCCTCGTTAAGCTTAGCCAGAGGGCAAAGAGTTCAACAGCATAATGGTAAATTAACCAAATTCTTACCGAGTTCAGTAACTACTACTGACCCACAAAAAGGAAGGCTCTGGCTTTAATTGGCGGAAATAATAGCTGGAATTCGGAGACCCTTTTGCGATTTTAATGGCTAGTGATAATGCAAACTCAAGTGACGCGTCGGAAGATGTGGCCGTGAAGGCGGTGAACAAGCGATTTGAAGGGTTAATGACCGTACGCAACAAGGCAGTGCAGGGAAAAGGAGCTTGGTATTGGTCTCAGCTTGAGCCCATTTTGATCAAGAATCCTGAAACCAACCTCCCGAAAGCGGTTAAACTCAAGTGCACTCTCTGTGACGCCACATTTTCGGCTTCAAATCCGTCTAGAACTGCCACGGAGCACTTCAAGAGAGGGTCTTGCCCCAATTTTAGCCCGGTTCTGAAGCCCATTTCGCAGTTACCTCCATTGGCCTCGCCTTCTTCGCAACATAATCATCGAAAGCGAAGCTCACAATCGCAGCAAGCAGCAGGGGCTTCTTCAAGTGTTTACCCAGTTACCATGGTTGATTTGTCGAGGTTTAATAATGAATTGAGCTTTTCGCCTACTCCAATTGCGCAGGTACCAGGTTTAAATCAGCAGCCGCTAATGTTGTCTGGTGGGAAAGAAGACTTGGGGGCATTAGCTCAGTTGGAAGATAGTGTCAAGAGGCTCAAAAGTCCAAAAGCTTCGCCCGCTCCTGCTTTAAGCAAGGACCAAGTTGATTCGGCTTTTAATTTCTTGGCTGATTGGTTGTATGAGTCATGTGGATCGGTGTCATTTTGTAGTCTTGAGCATCCCAAGTTCAAGGCTTTTCTAAACCAGGTGGGTTTATCTGCAATTTCCCGGAGGGAATTTTCAAGTGCAAAACTCGACTCTAAGTTTGAGGCCGCAAGATTGGAGTCTGAAAATAGAATTAGGGATGCAGCTTTTTTCCAGGTTGCTTCAGATGGATGGAAGGGTAAGAGTTGCACACGTGGGGAAGACACTCTGGTTAAGTTTATGGTGAACCTTCCTAATGGGATGAGAGTATTTCAAAAGGCTGTGTATGTGGGCGGTGGTTTGGTGCCATCAGATTACGCAGAGGAGGTTTCGTGGGAGATAATAAGAGGAATATGCGGAAACATAATGGAAAGATGCGTCGGGCTTGTTTCAGATAAGTATAAAGCAAAAGCATTGAGGAGTTTAGAAATTCAGAATCATTGGATGGTTAATTTGGCCTGTCAGCTTCAGGGATTCTTAAGTTTGATTAAGGATTTCTGTAGGGAACTTCCTCTATTTAAAACTGTAACAGATAATTGTTTGAAAATTGCAGTTTTGTATAACTCAAAGTCTCAGATTAGAAATGGTGTTCGTAAGTTTAGATTGCAAGGGGTTGAGTTTTCCTGGTTCATTAGAGTTCCTCCTCCTAAATGTGACATCTCGAAGAATGTTGGTCACTTAGTTGCAATGTTAGAGGATATATTGAGCAATTCTCGTGTTCTTCATCTAGTTGTGTTGGATGATTCATATAAAGTTGTTTGTTTAGAGGATCCCATTGCTAGGGAGGTAGTGGATATGATTCAGGATGTTGGTTTCTGGAATGATGTTGAAGCTGCGCATGCACTGGTAAAGTTGATCACACGAATGGCTCAAGACATTGAGACTGATAGGCCTTTAGTTGGGCAGTGTCTTCCACTTTGGGAAGAATTGAGAGCTAAAATGAAAGATTGGTGCTCCAAATATAATTTTCCTGAGGGACCTGTTGAGGCGATAGTTGAAAAGCGATTTAGGAAAAACTATCACCCTGCATGGTCAGCTGCATTTATACTTGATCCATTGTACTTGGTGAAGGATGCCAGCGGAAAGTACCTTCCACCATTTAAGTGTTTGACGCATGAACAGGAAAAGGATGTTGATAAGCTGATAACAAGGTTAGTTCCAAGGGAGGAAGCTCATATTGCATTGATGGAACTCACGAAATGGAGATCAGAAGGGTTGGATCCGTTATATGCTCAGGCAGTGCAGGTGAAGAAACGAGATCCTGTGACGGGGAAGATGAAGAATGCTAACCCTCAGAGTAGTACTCTTGTGTGGGAAACTTGCCTCAAAGAGTTCAAGTCACTGGGTAAAGTTGCCATGAGGCTCCTCTTCCTTCATGCAACCTCATACGGGTTCAAGTGGAACCGGTCCTCCTTGAGATGGTTCTGTTCACAAGGACGCTCGAGGTTAGGCCTAGAGAGGGCTCAGAAGCTAGTTTTCATCGCAGCTCATGCAAAACTTGAGAGAGGGGACTTTTCCAGTGAGGAAGAAAAGGATCTGGAACTATTTGGCTCCATGAGTAGTGAAGATGATATGCTTAATGAGGTTCTTGCAGAGTCATCATCAATGTAATGTTTTTGTCCATTATTTCTTGTAGAATTATGGGTGTAGGATTTACTAAATTCTTTTTTCAATCTCTTTAGTCTATTTCTTGAGATTCAAAGATCTGAAAGCGGAATTTGGCGAAAGGATGGAAATTCAAATATTGTATTGCTAGAAACTGCCACAAAAAATGATTTCAAGACCTATGAACTGGAAAATAGTGGTTCTATCCTTGTAAAGAGGAAATCCATTCTTGTTGGTAATGATAAATTTCATTCAGAAATAGAACAGGAAATTGCAGCAGCTTATTAGGTGCTATTTACTATAGATAGTTTTCATGATCTTGGTTATGAAATTCTATCTTAGTGTTGCATTCAAAATAAAACTTCAGTCTATTTCTTGTGTTAGTTGTTCAGGCGCACTTTGGCAAATATAATTTCTTGAAACTATCCAAACGGTGTGTCTGGATTTTAGTTTACCGGGCTCAACTATTTGAATTCCTGCTATGTGATTATTGAAAGTAAAATATTATTTAATGCTTTCAGAAACTACTGTATTGTCAAGTAATTTCTCCTTATATTTGGTACCTAGCTATCCATTTTCTATCCATTATAGATGAATTTGAATTCTCACCTTCTAGGTGGATCTTGCTTAGCACTTACTTTGTCTATAAGAAAATTTTTATCATAATCCCATTGTATCCATTTTTCGGGGAAGGTTGCCATTCTTATATTTTCTTTGGTTACCTTATGAATATCGAAGTAATAAATTGAGGTTTCCTATAATATGAGGTTTAATTATTGAGGGGAAACGTACAGTTTTGGGCTAAGATATATGACCATGAATTCTTTAAATGTTTAATTTTAGAAGTTTGTTGCAAAAACTCATGATGCATATTCTGTATTATTTCTTCATTTTATTTGCAAATATCAAGAGGCTCCATGGTGCGCAGGATTATTTTCACTTCAGAATATTAAAGATGCTTTTCTAGCTTCTTTGACTGCAAATTAATATTCCCTTGTTGTGCTGCCTAATTCAGTAATACTTCCAATAGCAGCAGTGAAATGGAACTGTGTGGAAGTGGAACATTATTATTTTCAGAATTTTTGTAATCACTGTTTAATAAGCAACTGTTAGTTCATACATGTTTGATTGCCTAATTATATCTCAGATATTTGCAAACTGGAGTGGCTTTTATAACAGCTGGGGTGGAATAACGGTCTGATTAAGTTCAGATGCAAAAAGAGTCATGAAGGATCATGCATACGGCAAGTTTTCATTTGTTTCTTTTCTCTGGAGTTATTTTTCCCCAAATATGTTGGGTGAATGGCAAACCAGACACGGTCATCTGTTTGGTCAACCTTGGAACATTCAAGAAACAGATCTTTGCTGCTAAAGAAGCACTATTTACTTACATATGCATCTAGAGTGTGTCTATCAAGGGTATACTGTCCCACCATAGTGAGTGGAAGTCCATCAAAGAGCTTTATTGTCAGCAGTCATGATCGAAGGCAAAAGAAAGTCGAACTGTGTTCTCTCTCTCTCTCTCTCTCTCTCTCTCTCTCTCTCCCCGTTCTGTGTTAATTACTTCTACCAATCTTCAATCCTATTATCTTTTCAATAACTTGTCTTGTAAACATAACGTATTTGCTCTTGCTTTCAGGTTGGACCCCTTTTTAAAAGTTTTCAATCTAAGCGTTGAAGAATTCTGGTTTTGCCCGTGATTAGTTACTCTGCTATAATTGTTGAAAGGTCTTTTAAGCAATCCACTAGCAAGTGAAGCTTTTGGTATCATGAAATGCATTTTGGGAGCTGAAATTGATATTGCAACAAACTTCAGCTGATTTATAGGTTCTACACTGTAACATATATTGTTGACCCTACTTTCACAAGGTAGATCCTCCTGGTGGTGGAGCTGTTTCTTTCTCGATTTCTCGCTTTACACGTGTCGTGTGCTGGTACGCTCTTGCTCTACTTACATACTTTTTTCTTACCTTTCACCCGTTTCCTAGTTTCACCTTCAAAATCTCATCTGACCATTTCACTTGGTGCTTGTTTTTAAGCGTTGAATAAATGTGTAGATGAATTTAGACTTAGCTCGCATGCTTAGCTAAGCTCTTGAGTAATTTTCTTCCTTGTCAAGATTTTTGATTGGCCACACACGACTCAAGCAAGATATATAAGAATTATTGAACTTTATGCCATATTTGATGTACAACGACATGCATATATGGATACCTTATTTGTACTGGTATTATTGGTACTAGCTGTGTAAAAAAGTTATCAATCAACTAAAGATGTGCATGATTATCCATTAAAGACTTTATGATAAATAGTACAAAGGATGGTAACAAAGTAAGTGAGAAATGGAGAATACAGAATATATGGGGACACCGCATATGGGGTCTAAAAAAAAGTCATTATCCCATTCCTCAATTATAGTTGTAAAGTAGTTGTTCTTCTTTTGGCATTCAATCATTCTTTTACCAAGGCTTTGATTGTCTCTCCTGTAGATTTTTGCGGTTTTCATCAGAGAACCCCTAAAGGGTAGTTCAAATTTTGAAAATTTATTAAACCTTTATGTGGAAAACGAGGCAGAAAGTCTATTTTCACTCCTGCAATCTCTTTTGCATGTTCTCTGCCTATGTGTCTAAAGGTTGGATGGAGAAGGGTTTACAATATATTGACAAGTAACAACTAGTAAAGAACTTTGTCATATATTCTTGTAATGTTAACCTATATATGTCAACTGTTTGTGATATTTCTTGCTCATCAATAGTCGAGCTCGATGATTCTGCTTGATGAATTTTGTCATTCTGCCCTTTGATGCATGCTAAATCTTCCTGTAAAACATATTTGCATGTAAAATTTGCCCTTGTTTTATATAGTCAGTTCCGTATCTTTATAAAGGAGAAAGGTCAGATTGAGAACTACTCTGTCAAATCTTACAAGACGAATCTTGAACTTTGTGCTGTGAAACTCTTTCAAATCTTATTAATATAACAGGGTTAACACGAATCCTGATCTTTTTGAGGGTCGACGTAGATGTTCATACACAATACTCAGCGACAGTTTTTTTTTTTTTTTTCCAATTCTACGTCTTGATGCTTGGTAATTTACCTCTGATTTTTTAGGCTTAGGTACGCAATTTGTGGAGAGACAGATTGTCCTGTCGGCAAGTGAGGTTACTACTGACTGCTCACCAAACTATGAAGAAAAAAGGGTTTTTATTTGTATGGCTTCATTGTTAGTTTGCTGGTGGTTTTGTAAAAGGTGAAGAGGATACAATGATTAGTATGGTACACAGCAATACCATCTTTATTTGAGAATCTCAACCCTCTCAATGCTGCTACATAATTACACTTTTTCTCTTTTTCTTGCCTTTAGTTCCCACTTAAATAATAAATGTTGGTTGTTTTTTGAATTTGAAATCCTCGAAAATTGACTATTGTAAAGCTTCTTTGCTCCGTGTTTTACTTTTCACCGGCCTTGTGATGAAGTGAATAATTTGCTGTGGGTTGATTACTTGATGTGTTGAACTATATGAATGTTGAAAAGAAAGGTAAAATTAGTCAGTAAATTATCTCAAAAATCTGGGGTGCTTACGTCAAAGATTGACCATAAGAGTTCGAAAAAGAAAATTGAATCACGTTATATATCGGGGGCTTAGGTGGCTTGTAATTTTAGGATACTTGAATGATGATTGATAATAATCCTGTCACATGTATAACACGAGTTGTTGAAAAAAAAAAAAAAGGGTTCAAACACATAAAATTTAAGGTGTTAAAATTTTCTAGTTACATATTTCGGCAGGATAGAATTATTATTTTCGGATTACTGGATAATAAAAGTTAAACCCCCACCCCACCCCACCTCAACCCAAAAAAGAAAAAAAGAAAGGAGAAATACATAAACAAAGTTGAGAAAGAAATATAGATTCTTTGAGGACATAATAAAAATCGAAATTTTGTATAAAAATTAAATAAAAAAAGGTAATGTCAATAATGAGAAAGATAGTGGCAATAATCATTTGATTACCACAAAGTTTAAGCAATTCGTGTGTGAGAATAGTACCTAATCTAATAATAATAAGTGGTCGAGGTTTACTACTTATTATGGTGGAAAATAAATGGTATTATGATCAGTACTCCATAATTATAACCCACAGCTTTACCACGGTACTGAAGATTCCTTTGTTTGAGTTTACGCCGCATTGGCGATATAAGAGCATCCACATTAGAGGTGTTAAAATCACTTTTTTAGTTATATGTGTTGGTTATAATTCAAAAATAGAGTTACAATGGAGGTGTTGATAAATGTGCTAAAATGATCTTTTTAGTTTCAAGTTAAAATTATTGTTAAAATTAACAACAATTTTAACAAACAATAATGACATTCTCTCACTTACTTTTCATTTAATTAATATCAATATATTTATAATACTGACTAAGTAGTGGGTTAGTTTTTCCCGCCTAAAACTTTCATCCTAAGAGAATTAGGAATCTGATGTCATAATAATGATGTCAACCTGATATCTCATTTATTTTCTTTTTTTTCCGTTTACCATAATAATAATCTATATATTTATAATACTAACTAAGTGGTGAGTTAGTTTTTCTCGCTTAAAACTGACATCCTAAGAGAATTAGGAATCTGATGTCATGATTATGTCAAGCTGATGTCTCATTTATTTTTCTTTTTTTTTTTCATTCACCCTAATAATAATAATAATAATAATAATATTCGGATAATACTAATTAAGTGGTGAGTTAATTTTTCCCACATAAAACTAGCATCATAAGAATTAAGAATTTGATGTCATGATGATGTCAAGATGATATCTTATTTATTTTTCTTTTTTTTCATTCACCCTAATAATAATCTATCTATATATTTATAATACTAAGTGGTGGGTTAATTTTTCCCTCCTAAAACTGGCACCCTAAGGGAATTAAGAATCTGATGACTCATTTATTTTTCTTTTTGTTTGTTCATCATAATAAAATCGGATAATATTAACTAAGTGGTTTGTTAATATTTTAATTTTGCATAGTAATTTTTAATAATATATTTATCTGTTCACCTAATTTTTTTTTAAATTTTCAGAATTTTATTTTTTACATCTTTTAATTTTACATAGTAATTTTTAATCATCACACAGTTGTCGAGGTGGAACTTTTGGCCTTTAATTAGAGATGCTTTAGATTTCGATTAACTAAGTAAGTGTATCAATCAAATTCTTAATTATATCTTTCTTTATTTTAATTGAGTAAGTGCAGCAATTAAATTCGTAATTATCTCTTTCTTTTTATATTTGAATAATCAAAGCAACTTTCAGGCCGCCTAATCGGGTAAATTTACAAGCAGCTATATATATATATATATTACACACACATATTTATCAGCAATCGATCAATTAACATAAAATATAAATTTTGAAAGTAGCACATATTTTTTTTTTAGTTAAGTTTTAGCTCAAGTGATCTGATTGATGAATATATATCCTTTTTATATTTTATCGTTTAATTAATTATTTGCTTTAGTTTGTTTTAGAAATGTTTATGTATTTCCCGCGCAACACACAGGTAGATTAGCTATTTTATATAGTAATTGTTAACTTTAGACTCTTGGAGAAATAAACTATAAAAATTGACTAATAAACTTTATTTGTAATTAAATTTAACACATTCAATATATTCATCTCTAATATTTGCTAAATTTAAAAAGTTGACGTGATTTAACGTTCAATTAAATTAAATTTACCAAGTCCATTGTGAATGCTCTTAGCCTAACATATTACAGTTTGCAGCTTACATGACATTAATTTATAATAATAATCAAGTCAAAAATAGTGCACCGCTCCATTCGCAATCTAGTAATATTGTATACAAGTCTTTTATTTCTTTGAAGAAGTAAAACCAAAATAAAGTATAAAACTTGAATCGTCATTTTTATTTATTTATTTATTTTAATCTACATAGATTTCTAGATAATATCCAGTTTTTCTTTAATCTTAAGTGTGATGGAACAGTAAGAGCTCCTATATCAATTTATAAAGATATACATTTTTTTTTTCACTTGTACGCATTTTTTTTATTTTTAATTACTTTGGGGTGGAGGTGCGGTGGGGTGGGGTAGGGGGATCGTTTGTTGTCACAATAGCAAAATGAACAATGTAATGCGACGTAAATTTAGCCAAGGTGATGCAGTAGATGACAGAAAATGAACTGTTTTATATGAAATTAATTGTCACGATTGTACCACAAATTATGTCATTCATTTAGACATCCATCACATGCAAGACTGCAAATTGCTTTTCCTGAAGTAGCAAACAACAACTAAAGGAGGGCAAAATTTATCCCTGCACTCTAATTTTTTAACAGGATGAGTGGAGTGAACAGAGTAATCCTTGCCATTTAACAAATGAATGAAGGGAATTCAGCCCACACGTTTTACCTTTTTTTTGTCCAAACAGAGTCGATACCCACTCAGTGTTCTCAGTCCAAAACTACAACACTAGACATAGTATTATGTGCTGCCATCTCAGGCTTCAACTTCACAGTACGATTAGCACATAATACCAAAGAAAGCACACATATAGCACTTTTATTTCCCATATACTATGATTCTCCCAGAATTTATACATTCATAAATTAAAAACTCAGAACACGACTTTTTTTATAAGAGTCACGCTTGCAAAATGTATTGACAAAACAGTTGTTAAACATTGACCTGTGCACTTGCAGCCTCCATCAGCCCATTGCGTATCTGATCACCAATATCCCGGACATGACCAGGACCATGAGGTATGAAAACCGTGGTGTTCTTAGAACTGTTCCCAAGGTCCTTGATTGTGTCAAAGTATTGGGTGATCATGATAAGATCCATCACTTCCTTAGCTGAGGTGCCTTCAACCTTGTGGGAAAAGTTCAAGATGTTCTCCCTCAGGCCGTCTGTAATTGCTTGGCGCTGTCTAGCAACACCAACTCCACCAAGATATTTAGATTCGGCATCAGCCTCTGCTCTCTTGACCTGGAGAATCTTCTCTGCTTCTCCCTTGTATACACTAGCCAGCTGCATCCTTTGAGCTATTGTGCAGTGAAAGCAGGGCAACAATGTCTTGCGGTTAGTAACAATATATCAGAAGTCATCCAGTTGCAGACAGATACACAAGAAAATTCAAAAATATCCCTCTAACGGTAAAAGGCTTTAAGAAGCAGAGATGGAGAGGAATTGCTAAACTACATAACATGAATGCTACGAGCTTAAGGGGAGAACCAGAAACAAAAATTAAAGACAGAAGCCTTCCAAAAACCACTATCGTCCAAGATTTGTCCTGATTATTATACTAGTACTAGTTAAAAATATGAAGAACATCATCCTAATTTAAGAGAGATAAATCCAATGTAATGATGATTTATATAACCTTCACTTTCTCAAGTAAACTATAGAAGTCCAATATGGAGGGGAAAGAAACTTATAAAGGCAAATTGTTCATTTGTTTATACAATTCTATTCATGGTACACACTATTCACATGTCAGAAAGAATTGTACAACCAATAAATATATAAGGCTCCCAGGTAAAATTTAAGCAGCTTCAGGGTAAGTTACAGTAAGAAATATACAAAACACTATACCTGCAAGTGCTCCAACAACAACAATGGGGATATATACACATTTCAAAAGTTCATAAAAAGAATGATAGGGGACAGAAGCATACAAGTTAACATCAAATCAGAAAGTACACGGTCCACAGAAATTAACACAGAAACCTTCCATAGTCTTATGTCTAACCTGCATTTATGTCATTCATGGCTCTACGTACAGCCGGGTCAGGAACAATGTCAACCATCAATATGTGCTCTATGTTGTACCCATAGGCTCCCATCACCTGACACACGGAGTCAACTTAAGATGGTGTTCAAATAAGTTTCTAATTCAGCCGTCTGAAGATAAAAAGATAAATAAAAGAAGAGTACAAGAACCATTGATAATAAGGTTAATTTATAAACATGAGTGATAAAGTCTTAGCCTGATCAAAGAATGGCAGCGAACAGTAAGAGATTCTTCTTCACTGGGCAGAGTTCACTTATTATTTACAGATTTTTCTTCCCACTTGTTTAAAATATAAACTGCAAAGGTAAATGTATATTCCAACATGTATTTCATATTATTATTTTTTTTTTTTTTGTATGAAATATTGTTTTCAACCATGCAGATGAACATGTAGCATGCCATCCATTTGGAAAACACAGTGTGAAGAGCAATCTAGAAACCACTCCCACATTTTTTGAATATAAAATCCGTGAAATCAAGAGAAGAGAAAGAGAGAGACCACAAGGATGCATACAAGGTAACATTCACAGAACAGGAACCAATGAGATGCTGTATTGCCGGGATCCTGTCCATGTGTTCTCTAAACTACTAAGTGAAGTGAACTAACAATTCAAGTTTCTCCCTTCTGTATGTAGATGTCATAAGACTATAGTCTTATACATATCTTCGTGAAGAAAAAAAAAATTACCATGAAAATCTACCGCAGGAAACCTTCGTTCACTCTGGTGCTTTTATCAGCAAATAGCTGATTATTATTTTTTTTAGTCTTTAAAAAGAGATAATTACATTTTTCGTTTTTTTTCTCTCTCATTTTTAAGGTTAATCAATATTATGAAAAGTAACAGAAATCACCATATTAACTTATACCCACTTATTGTCAATTGAACCCAAAAATTAAGACAATATAAATCGTGCTTTGCTCCACTAATGGTGCCTCCATATAGGATGCAAAAAAGTACTGTATGGACTTCCTTTTTATATTTACTGATTTACTTTCAATAAATAATAATTTGTGAACAGAAAACGTTCTATATCAATCTAAACATCAACTTACCTTCTCGAGTTCCTCCAAGACAGCTTTAGCAACATCACCCTTTTGTTCAAAAAGCTCATCCAAAGTCATTCTAGGAACATGTGCTCGAACAACTAGGAACAAGAGAAAGCAGGATGTAGAAATAACAAAATAATGTATTCATCAAACTGATAACAAAAACTAAAAGTAGAAATTTGCCTCAGCATACAATATATTCCATAAATAATTCAAGGTACCATCAAATACGTAGGACTGGATCTGCTCCTCGGGATTTTGTAATTCATAGAATGCATCATCAGCATTTTCCCGGATCACCCGAAACTGAATTGAGCAATGCATTTGAACGAAGACATTGTCCTATTGAATGATAAAACTCATTAATACCCAGGGCTGACTGACTTATGCCATATTGTTAATTTCGAGCACAGTTGGACGGCACATAGTCATCATTTTACAACTCCATTGCTACTTTTCCCTAATGGTTAATGTGAAGAATAGATAAGCAATTCTTTAAGGCTCTGTAGGGCTGACAGCAACATAAATAACAATCAAATCTAAAACCATATCAAACGAAATACAGATTAACTACAGGTGACCCCCATATATTCACAATTATTCATTAAATTTTAAGCCATTAATCAAATCACATTTTCATTCCACTTATCAAACCCCAACTGTTCTTCTAAATTTGGCACCAAAATATTGATTAAATTATATTAAGTTTTGGCAATAATAAACCACTCATTGCACTGTAACTAAAAGTCTAAACAAACCAAAACAGGCCAATAAATAGAATTGCTCTCTCTTCCAAAACATGGTCCCCTTTTCTTCAAAGGTCACGGCTTTTTGAACTATTATTAGAGAAACTTGCATCACTAAAAACATCCTCTTACCTGATTTTTGGAAAATGGATGTTAGATTCATTCTTAAGATTTTCCCAACAAATAGTCAGAGTCATGATATCTACAACAGTGGCATTTTTATTCAAAAGATTGCAACCCAAAATGAATCTGATCAAAATAATTGTGATCAATGTGGAACTCTTCACAATTAGTTGCATTATTTTAAGGCTTGGCCAAACTACGGATAACCAATGCCTAAATCGCTTTTCATACAAAGAATTGCAGCCCAAAAAACAAAAGAATCAGATGAAAATAGCATTGATCAACATGCAACTCTCTGCAAGTAGTTGCCTCAAAGTATATATAACCTTTTCCCCTCATAAAAAAATAGATAGTAGTGTAAAGCTGCTATGCGAAGAACTAGGCCGGAGAACTGGGTGTAACAGTAAACAAATCTTTTTTGCGCAAACTGAAAAAATTGTTTAAATTACTACAAAGAAATCAGTGCATCTTATTACAGAGAAAATCAAGACCGAAGTTGAATTTTAGCATCCAAAAATGATACAATATTCAAAAATATACGACGCTAATTAGTAACTATTGAATAACAACATCGTGTGGCAAAGACCCGACATTTGTCATTTTGATCATAAGACTTAAAACCAGATACAGATACACCTTTAGATCGTACTTAATGAATATAAAGATTAGCTCTTTTTTGGTTTACTATTATATAATCTTTAAAAACTTGTAAAGAAAAGCATATGCATACACCTAGACACAGACACAGAGAGTAATGAAAAACGGAAAGGCACCTTGGTTTTGGTCTCAATTTTGACATCAAGAGACTTGATCTTGGTGGAGAGAATTCCGGCGAGCCATTCTCCTGCGCAAGGGTTGAAACAGTGGAACCCTGGCTCCGCCAGCCGCAGGAACCGCCCCCACTTCTCCACCACCCCAACGCTCGCCTGGTCAACGCACGCGCAAAGCACACAGGAAGTGTTTCCCATTTCTCTTGCTCTAAACGGACTCTTTTGAGGGCGCGGATTCGATTGTAGATAATTTTTGCGTAATTTCGTACCAGAAGGGAGAAATTTCCGCGGTTTTAGGGCGGTTTCCGGGTCTGGAGCGTGCCAAATAGTCACAACATAAAGCGTACGTTGTTCATTGGTTTATTTTTGTTATAGAGATTGCTCCTAGTTTCATTACATACTAATATAGCACCCGTATATCGACAATGTTAAAAAAATATAACAATATAAATTTGAAAAATAAATGGAAAATATTTATACTTTAGTTGAAAATATAAAGATGAATAACGTTAAAAAATATAATAATAGAAATTTGAAAAATGAATGAGAAACATTTGTACATGGAAAAATATCAAATTCACGGAAAAAAATAATATTTATAAGTTTTTTTGGGAAATGGAATTTTAAATTTCATGGTAGGGGAAAACATGAGAAAATAGGCAAAACATAATGTTATCAATTAGCTTACAGCACTAGTGAAAAGCGGGAAATAAGGTAGAAATTACACTTGATTTAGATTAATATAATATATTAATCTGTGATGATTGTGATGAAGTGTGCTTTGGATATTATGTTTCCTGACTATTAAAAAAGATTAATATAATATAATATAATATATATTTTAAGTTAATGAGAATTGGAGGGTATTATTGTATTTTTAAGTAAAAATGTTAGATCATGTGAAAAATGTGAGATTTGATGTTGAAATTGTCAAGTTTGAAAGGTTAGAATTTTATTGCACAATAGGAAGAAATGTCACAGTTAAATTGTATAAATTGGCCACTTCAAAATAGAAAAGAATAAAATAATAAAAAATAAAATACGAAGTCAGCGATTTGAGAGGGAAAACATGTTTAGACTACTCTTGATTTAGATATATATATATATATAAATTCAATCTTTTTGAGTTTATTCGAAAAATGAGAAATTCCATGTTATGGCAAAATATGGGGAAATAAGCAAAACACGACGTCATCAATTAGCTTACACACCAGTCAAATGGGGGAATAAGGTAGAAACTACACTTGATTTAGATTAATATAATATAAGTTTTAAGTTAGTGACAGTTAGACGGTATTTTTGCCTTTTTAAATAAAACTAGTTAATATATTGCCGGTTATGAATTAATATATTGCTGGTTAATACATATATTTTTATTATGAATTAATACATTGCCGGTTATCATTATTTTTTCCTTCTTGAGAGTTATACCAATGAATTGTTAGCGAAACATTGAGAAAATTGTCATATATAAATGTACCGTACAAATCTCAGTTAGATTTGGAGCGATTGAAGAAATCAATGAATTTAAAGTTTGAATCATATTTTGTAGGATGAAGATTCTAAGGTAGTATTCACAGTATTACACATTCCCATAAATCGTGTTTGCTTATCCTACTCGAAGGTTGATAAGTTGACCAACTAAACCATAAGGGACATGAATTTATCAGTATTGATCTTCAAGAAGGTAGCCGGAGTTGGATGCCACGACTTCTTAGGCTTGCAAACACCACTTTGGAGGCTTCAAACTCCCATCCCTCATTCCAATGCTATAATCCAATATATGAACCAGAACCTATGCATCCTTAAACCATCTAATTAGACAATTAAATCTCACTAAAGTTAAACAATTTAATCAACAAAGCAAAGGTGTCCTTAACGTTGAGCTAATGATAGAGAAAACTTACGAACTTAAGACATCTACCTTCTGAACATAATTCTTCAAGGATTGAGCATTGAAGACATTCTACAGTTCAAACATCTTTCGCTTGATAGTCTTGAACGAAAGCTTGCTAATAAATTTATGAGACTATCCACGTAATAAGAAAAAGTTACAATACCATTTCAACAAAAGATGATTGAATTATTTGAGACATACATCTACACAAAAATAAATTCTCAGGTGCTAAAAGAATTATAAGCAATTGCC
Source organism: Nyctanthes arbor-tristis (assembly GCA_963692815.1). Taxonomy (NCBI): domain Eukaryota; kingdom Viridiplantae; phylum Streptophyta; class Magnoliopsida; order Lamiales; family Oleaceae; genus Nyctanthes; species Nyctanthes arbor-tristis. The sequence continues at coordinate 13,296 of CAVNYN010210650.1, read as the reverse complement.
CCAGAAAAATGCCTCATCCATATTTCTGAAGTCTGCGCTAAAACATACATTCATATTATTCTCTCTTCTCATGAAATTTTCTTTGTTTTCTGAGAGCTAAAAGTAATGTTATTTAGTTTTGAATTTAGATAACCTTCCACCATTTTTTTTTTTTTTTTGCACTGGTTGTCAAAAGATATAACATCTATATAACACCAAACCTCAACGTTGTTTCAAAGAAAAAAAGTCTCTTGACATGTAAGACCTCCAACGGTAAATCAATCTAATAATCAATCATGACTTGAGGATTTTCATGGGAAAGTAATTGATTGCAAGAATTTTAAATAATGCACCTTCCATGGGAAATCAGAAATGCAAAATTTATTGACATTATAAGACTTCTATATGGTTGTCCTCCGATGGAAGACAACAAATATGAACAACATAACAATTGTCATGTCTTTGATCACCCTTGATACAAAGTGACGACATTTTCATACATACTTAAACAAGTAATCCAGAGCTTAGCTCAATACGATGTTACTCGAATCAAATTTACCATCAATACATAGCAGAAAATACTTATCATTTCAAGAGAACACCATTTCTTCTTGATAAATATGGAACGTAACAGATAAAAGTTCAATTTATTTCTTATGCAGCTAAAAATCTCAAGTGTCAATAAGATTCACAACTAATGGAAGAATATTGCTCCATAGATTTCACATCCGACAATAGAAACTCCTGATTTTTGGGAATAAACATGTTAACTCATGCAAATAATCAAGTAAAGGTACGCTTGCCATTTTTTGCATGTCTTTGCTTCGATTTTATGTAGCGTATCAAGTAAGAACATGAAAATATCTAATTTCTTGGCTATGAAAGTGATGGAGAAAGAGGGATAATAAAAATGCTCAAGACTCCAATTGCATTGTCAGCCTTAGCAAGGAGAACAAAATGCACATTTGTCTATTTATGCTTCTTTTCATGAAAAAACGTTATTGTTATAAACCTGGAAATGTCGATCACAACTAACCAAAAGGAAGGAGCCAAATGATTCTCCCAAAAATTGAAATACGAACTGACATATCGATGAGCATTTGGGAGCCAACTTATCAGATATTGGTACCTTGTTGAATGAGAGAGATTGTGCAAGTATTGTTACTAAAATTGAATACAGGCATTAAACATTTTCTACCATTCCATTTATCATCGCTGAAAAATTAGATATTTTGAAGAATTTGCATATCAATTGAAAACGGAATTCAATTTTACCAATTCATCCAGTCACAGGAATATCACAATCATATAACACAATGCAAACATTAAATATACTTTTGGACTTTTAGGGTTCACCAAAAATTGGGGAAAGAATGAAAATTAGAATAAAACATACGAAAAACAGAGAAATATTTACTTGTTCAAAATCAGAGAAATTAAATCAGAGAAAAAAGAATCACAACTGGAGGAAAATATGGGATGGGGGCTCTGTGCCTCCATCGTCAATTGGAGTGGAAGCAGATAAAGAAGGGACCTGTTGGTGTTGGGGAGTAGGTAAGGTACGAATAGAGGGTATGGCGATTGTGTGGTAAGAAAATGAAAAAGAGAGATTATGAGGAAGGACAAAATTGGAATTCAAGAAAATGTCGTCCTTGGTGTACTTTGTGCTCTAGATGTTGTACAATTGGAGATTCTACGGTGGAAATTTCAATAAGCGGCTTATATAATACTAGTGTAGGAAGCGTGCGTTGCACGTAAATTAGTTGTAATTATATGTTCATTTTTATAAAAAAGTAGATACACTCATCAACTAAAAACAGTTACTAAAAATTTCACATCAATGATAATTTATTTATAAAAGCTGAAAATGATCAAACACTTCTTGGAAGTGCTGTTACAGTACTTCTGGGAAGTGTTTGAAAATTACCAACAACACTTTCAAGAAGTGTTTGAAATTTACCGTTATAAAAGCTATCGTAACTACAACGCTTTCAATTAGTACATTTTCCAACAACCAATTACAAACATGGCATAACAAATATACATTATGCTAACTCAACTGCTAAATATTATTGGCAGTAGATGCAATGAAAACTTTTTCAAGTTCCAAATTTTCATTGCAAATTCTACATAACATAGTTGTTAGCTATTAGTTGGCATTTCCCTCTTCAAATAATTAGTCTCCGCAATATAAAGCAAGATGCACACTCATTAGCAAAAATATACACATGACAACTATAAAATAAAAAGACATGAAACTTCAAAACTGAGTCGAGTGGAGAAGACAAATCATGTTCATCTCCCATAGTCTCTAACCAACAATAGTTAATTTAATTATAATTAATGAATATTAGTTATTTCATCTATAAATAAACACCAAAGTTTCACCTTGAAGGTTAGTTCTTTGCATGGACACAAACAAAAGAATCACTTTTAAAACATCATATTGGCACTTTTACATAATTATACCTGATAACATAAGGAATTTTTCCCCCTTTTTTTTGAAAGTACAAGTACAATACGTTGGTGAAGGTATTTGGATAACAATCTTAAATTACTACGAACATTACTATATTATTTAAATTGTATGCAGTAAATAAAGAATCCAATAAGCTAATGTAAAAAAAATGTACTTTACCACGTAGCATATGGAAAATTCCAATTGCATTTCAAATTTCCTTTTAAGTGCAAACTGATGCCTGTCAAAAGAAATATGCAAGAGCAACATCTGATAAGCAAAGCAATATGTCATATTAAGATGTTTGTTTGACATAAGACAACATAATTCTGCACAATGTAGCTTCCAATTTTCAAATCTAGCTTGGTGTTTCCAATATGTCATCTACATCAAATTTAGTAGCAATGAAAGTAGTAACCAACATACCCCCCCCAAAAACAGGAAAAACGCATTGATTATTTGCATATTGAAATGAGTGATGAATCAAAAGTTTAATCACGTCTATATCCCAAACCTTAAAGAAATTCCAAGACTACCTGTTCGAAACAACTGTGCAAATTTCTCATTTTGGGCAACTTTCTTGACAATTTAGGCATCGACTTCCAAACTCATCTTGTTCCTGAAGAAACACAAACATGTCAATCCAGATGCTAAATGAAAATAGTATATTTTCATTATGTACTAAAATTAAAAACACTAACCATTCAAAAGGATCCTCGCAACAAATAGGATTCTAAATGATTGAAAGTGCAAAATCTTTCCTACAAACATATATTAAGTTAATTAATAGCTCCACTGACAAGAGATTGACTGCCAAGAGAGAATGAGAACGAACAAAAAGCTTCCAACTTAAACATATCTACGACAGAGTGAGCATATTTTTCTAAAGAAGCACATGTCCTAGCAAGTGAATCAATCAAAGGTCAAAGCATATCATAAGAAACTTCTAGTCCACTTCATGAAGAAAAAGGAAAAACAATTTTCTTCAAAGGGAATTGAAAGAGGCTCTCCACTTATCATGTTGCAAGGAAAGTAGAACAGAAAACGGAAGTTGTGAGTGTATTAATCACCGTGTTGCATACATATATATAGTACTTGTCAAACACTTTTAATGAAACGGGAATGACAAGAGATCCTTGATATCATCAATGGCACTGCACATTGATTTACAGCATTTGACTCGTATCAAGGATATATCAAATTATTAAACATATAATTAGAACTTCACATTTTATACCATACAAAAGCATTTATATTGTTTGCCAAAAAAAAAAAAGCATTTATATTCAATTGTTGTATGGGTCATCAAAATTGACTTTCATTCATGGTGAAACCACCACAAAAAATAAAAAGGAAAAAAATAAATGAAAAAGAAGAAATTATTAGCTTCTCTTTTCTAAACCATCTAAAAGATAAAAGGCCTACCTTAACAACTACTTAAAGAACTGGTTTCAAGCTTCTCTCTTCTCAACCATCTAAAAGGCCTACCTTAACAACTACTTAAAGAACTGGTTTCAAACGTTCAGAACAATGAAATCCATGATCTTATTCCCCGTAGATAAAGTAATTCCTTTACTTTATTGGTGCAAAGTATTTCCCATTCTCCATGGTGTAATGGTGCAAATCATGATTTACGATTTAGGAAAAAAAATGCAATTCCTTTACTTCTATAAAGCAACAAATTGCCATTACCAAGCACTTCAGTTTATATGAGTAGTATTATTGATGAGAAGGGTATTTCTTGATATTTCGCTCAAATGCCCTGCATTGAGATATTCATATAATCAATTAATTCATTCATTCCAATTAACCAAACAAAATTGAGAAAAAAATGGAAAATCCATGTGTTAATTTCATAACCAGGTTCGAAAGACTTCAAAATTGGCATCCACAAAAAATTGCCCAAATAAATCTCTCCAGCATTGTCTCATTGACATAGTGATATTAAATAATAATTTTCCATAAATAAATAATAATATAAAGTTACTTCTATATGTTAATTGGTTCTTATAATTAACAAAGAACTTACAGTGCCTCCACTATATATCTACCTTGGCATGACGAATTAACCACTTCCACTCATTTATTTGGTTATATATTTAATCAAGTGATGGTATCCCTATAAAATTTTCAAACACAAACACACAGTAGCAGTACATAAGATTATAACTAATATGCTTTCAAATATTTCAATAATTGATTTTACGTAATCAAGACACACTCAAAATAATAAGATCATCAAACAAATGTAAAGAGAAAATGGAAGAACCAATCTATTAAGATCAGCCAAGAGAACCAAAAGTACTGCAAACAATTCAATCCAAGACTCCACCTCTTGTGCGTGCGGCTCCAGATCTGGCAGGGGAATTAAAATAAGCTGTTAAAAACACAAATCACAAAGTAGAAAAGAGCTTTTTGCGGTTCAAATTTTTTAAGAAACAAATCGATTGTAAGCAAAAAATGCCATTTTCCCTTTAGCTCTTCAAAAGTCGGTCCGTCACCAGATTCTCCCTTCATCTCTTCGCCGTTTCTGATGCCCCGGCTATAAGCTTCAATGGGGAGTGGGTATGTAAATGTGTACAGAGAACTAAAAAAAGGGACTAGAAAATTCAAGAGAGAAGAAAGCAAAAGGAGAGAGCCAATAATTTGTGGTCATCAACATGAAAGAAGGATTGCGAGCAAGAAGGAGCAAGTATGACTAATAGCTGAAAATCTGGTAGCGGTATGGTGAAAGCAATCGATGCAAATGCAAAAGAAAAGGAGATGAAGTAAAAATCGGTGAAAGGAGGGATAAAATTGACAATCAAAAAAATGTCGTCCAGGAGTACCTTGTGCTCCAAATGTTGTACCAAATTGGATGAACAGTAGTAATTGCAACAAGCCATTTATATATAGTTAGGATTAGGAAATGTTAGATCACTTAAAAATGTGAAATTTGAGGTTAAAATTGTTAAGTTTGAAAGGTTAGGAGTAAATTAGACAATAGTATGAAATGTTAGGGTTAAATTGTGCAAATTAGCCATTTCAAAATAGAAAAGAATAAAAAATAAAAAATTAAATATGACATCAGCATGACGTCAGCGATTTGGGGGAAAAACTTATTTTGACTACTCTTGATTTAGATATATATAGATAGATTGATCCGAATCTCAAAAATCTCATACTAATAGTATGAACAGTAAAAAATCTTCCCAACAGTCAACCAATTAACATATTTTTCCTTTTTTTTTCAAAAACAATTAGCATGTCATTCTTTCTTACTAATTTGTTACATAATCATCAATTAAAATAAAAAAAATATGTTGTACTCCCCCTATTGTCACTTGTTCTTTTTCTATTTTTACACATCAATCGGTTGACATAATAATATATACCAATTAGGAGAATGGTACTAATGGTTCATTACCGTGTTAGCCTACTATTTAAACTAATAAAAGATAGATACACTACAATTAATTTTCTAACAATGCACAATTAATTTTCTAACAATGCATATGTGTGCCATTATGACTCTTAATATTTCATTTGATTGTTGTATTCAGGTCGTATGCAAACAACCATATAGAACATTGAGTGCCATAAACTACCATTTGAGTGTTAGAATTTAAATTTTTTTTTTAAAGAGAGTGTTAAGAAAATTTTTGACTACCCTAATATGTATTTCTTCTACTTTTACATACTAACAAGTCGACATAATAGACATAGTATGCCGACTTGATAGTAGAAAAAGCAGAACCGGAGACCGTTAATACTTGGCAGGAACTCTAGGTGTAAATAAAATTGGGACTCTAGGCGTAAATCTCTGAAAGGATGGAGTCATAGAGACTGGAGGCCTTAGATCACAAGAAAACAATGGGGCTGAATTTGTTACAAATGCAACGATTGAGGACTTTTAGCGAAAATCCATTTTCTTAAGTTTCGCAATCGAACTACGAGCATCAAACGCCAAGGCCCACAGTAAACGGCTTATTGGAAACTAATGGGCTCGCTAGGGTTTCGTGGCGTTCATTTCGCATTATTCATCAGGATCTGATACAGGAGCGGCGCCACTTCCAACCGGACATTCTACGCCGCCATGGGTCGCATGCACAGCCGCGGGTATGGCGGCATTCCTCTTCTTTCATTTCTATTTTATATATTTATTTGAGTTGAAATAGTTGTAGTTCTAATTTTTGGCGTTCCCAATTTCAGTAAGGGTATTTCTGCTTCAGCACTTCCGTACAAGAGAGGTCAACCGGGCTGGCTCAAAATATCCTCAGCAGATGTAACTAGTAACTCAAATTCTGTGTTTACTTCTTTTTCTTTTGTTTTTGTTAGGTTTATATGGCTGTTTTATTTTGGAATTTATTTGTTTTGTTATGAAATAACTTCTAAGGTCGAGGATAGTATTTGCAAGCTTGCAAAAAAGGAATGACGCCGTCACAGATCGGTGTGATCCTTCGAGACTCCCATGGAATTGCTCAGGTGAGGACTGTCACTGGAAGCAAGATCCTTCGTGTTCTCAAGGCTCACGGTACAATAATTTATGTCACCTTCCTGTCCAGTTAATATTTTAAACAGAGAATGCGACATGTTTACGGATTTTTATACGGTCTCTATAGGTCTTGGACCTGAAATTCCCGAAGATCTGTATCATTTGATAAAGAAGGCTGTTGCAATTAGGAAGCATTTGGAGAGGAACAGGAAGGACAAAGACTCCAAGTTTAGGTTGATTCTGGTGGAGAGCAAGATTCATCGCCTTGCCCGCTACTGTAAGAAGACCAAGAAGCTACCGTCCGTCTGGAAATAGTAATTGCTTTCTCTCTTTATTCCAACTTGCTAACATTTTTACCAGCGCTCACCCCATGATATGACATAAAAATTCAGTAGAGTAATTGTGATATTTCTATGGTCGCCAATTTCTTCTTTCTGTTGAATGCCATGTGGGGCTTGTATAATTGACCTGAGGTGTGATAAACATGTCATTGATTGAGTGTAACTAGTTATGTGCTTAAAAGGACGGGAAAATAACTAGTTATTTGCTTCTATTGTTTTGCTACCAAATGTGAAGGTCAAATGAAAACATGGAGTCCGGTTCTGTTTTCTCGATGCTGTCTTCTATTAACACATGTCCTTGTTCCTCTTGAAGCCCTTAGAATATCACTGCAAAAATGGAGCATATGTATTTTGACTGATTAAAGCAATTGCCTTCAAATTCTTAGAAGGCTGGCATTTCAGATTTTTTCTCCGCCCCTCCCTGGACTTGTGGTACCATTGATTATCCATTACGCTTATCTGTGTACATGTAATATGACACTAATTGAGTGTAAACTTGTCTTTTTGCAGCGAGTCTACAACTGCCAGCACGCTTGTGGCATAGGCGGTTCTCTGCACAAGTTTTGAAAGTCAAGACATGGACTATTCTTATTATTATTCATTTTTGGCAATTTTGACTTACATTTGTTTGGCCAAAGTATGTTAAAATAGCGTCTATTTATGTTTTTATTGCATTATTCATTTTTGGCAATTTTGACTTAGTATGTTCAAAGTAATCTATTTATGTTCGTATTGCATTACATTATTGGGTCGTGGATGAACTTAAAGTTCTCGATTTTTCTTTTCTTTTTCTAACTGTATCCTCTGATACATGAAGTTTTGATTATAAAATTTTTTGCTGTAAAACTTGCTAGTTGCTGGTAATATTGATTTTAAATATGATTTTGCGGGAGTCTTGCAATTGTTTCTATTGTGTTATGTGACCAAATGGCTTCAGTTTATTTATCTAGAGTCTAGACCAGGCAAGCACAAGATACGACTCGCTACTTTACAACTATCATCTAGCATCTGGGAGAAACACTTTTAGATGCGTGTGTCAATTTCCTCAGCAAACAATCTGTGGGTGGTTATAAGCTCCAACTACTGTAGGCTTTGCGGGAGGAAATCTGTGGATGGTTATAACTTCCAACTCGTGTCTGATTTGCTCACTCGCAAATTTGAAGGACATTTTTGGTGATGCAATTGACAAAAGAATCAACTGCTCGCTCATAATACTTCTCTTTCCAACATCACCTTTATTCATTTCCATATCTATAGCATTTCTCAAGTTGAACCCTTCTTCTACCATTTTTTTTTTCAATTTTTTTTGGGGGCCTCCTTAAGTATTTCTCCCTCTCCCATAAAAATAGGCCTGTATTATTTTTCACACAATTTTAAAAAAGGGTTCTTTACATAAAAATCACTTTTTATAGTAATATTTTAAAAAATACCTCTAAATTGAAAGTAATTGTAAAAATATCATTTTCTATTTCAAAACTGCCGTAACCCAATTTTAATTAAAATTCAATTCTTTATTAATTATTATTTTTTATAAATTATAACTATAATATACTAAAAGAAGAAATTTTTCCAATAAAAAATAGTATCTCTATGTGGTAGCCAATAACACTTTCAACGTTGGGCCGCCGTCAACTGCTGACGCCACCACGCCGTAAAAACAATAATAATGTTACCATTCAGAAAATAAATATTACCACACGGAAAAATATCACATTAACAATAAAAAAGTAGTTAATTTTAAAATAAAAAAATAAGTGTGCTTAGTAATAAAGTGATAAAAAACCGGATAAATGATTAAATGGTAACAAACCCGATAAGATCCATAGCAATGAGATGATAACAAAGTGATAAATAACCGAACGCGAATGGTAACATTGCAAAAAAAAAAAAAAAAAAAAAAAAAAAAAAAAAAAACTACTACTACTACTACTACATGGTAACACCTCGATAAATGATAACATATATGAAAATAAACAAAAAGAAATCATTATAACAACTCGGATAAATAGTAACAAAATGATTAAAAAAATCCAAGCAGGGTTTCAGTCGTGTGAAAATTTAAAGAAAAATAAAAAAATTAACACACAGATCCACCGCCAACGATGCCATGCTGCTGCGAGCGACTGCTGCAACAGCGAGGTGGTGGCAGGCTCGCACATCAGGTGGTAGGTGGTCGCTGACAGCAACGCAGTCATGGTGGTCGGGCACGGCAGTAGCAGCTGTGGTTGCAACAGTCGTTGCTGCCAGCAACGACCACCAATACGGCGGCGCAATGGTGGTGGGGCGTGCAGCTATTGGTGGCGTGGGCGGCGGCAGCAGCGTTTGAGTTACCTAGCAACTAGGGTTACACATAGATATATTCATACACACACACACACATAATATATATATGTAATTTAGGTATAAATAAATAAATCAGTATTAAAATTAATTATAATGGTCTATTAAAATAATAAAATGATAAAATAAAATAAAATAATTTATTAAAATAAAATAATTAATTAAAAAACAAAAATTATATATGAAAAACAATGGTATAAAAACAATACAATACGGTATAATTGCAAATACTTTGATATCATAGTGTATAAATGATATAACTAATAAAAAAGGGATATAATGTTTAATTTCCTCTTAAAAAAGTCCAATAAGTATTGTTGGAAAAGTAAAATTTATTATTATTTTTCTTTATTATTCAATTTTATTAATTTTTATATTTGTTAATATCACTACACATTAAGTAAAGAAATAAAAAAATTAATTAATAAAAGTAGATAATAATTTAAGACAAATAAAAAAAAAAACTATGAAGGTAATAGTTTAAAGAATCCTTAATCAATTTTGAACTCTTTGGTGTAAGGCGCACAGTTTTTTATTCTCATTTTAAATAAAAGAAAAAAAAACGGTTTTTAAGAAAATTTCAAAATTTATCAGTTATTATTGCCCATTCAGAATCAGGGACATCAACCCTACGGCGCTAAAACCCTTGCCACTGGCGTGGGTTCACCGCAGAGAAAATGGCTACCGGATTAAGATTCGTGTCGGACAGAACCGGCGACGGCGCAGGAAAGCCTCTTCTCGACGCTGATAATGGAGAGGAACTCGTGCACGTCGAGTCCAGCGTCTCCATCGTCCTCGGCAACCGCCCTCCGGAATCCCCTGGCACCCTCTACATCTCCACTAAGTATGTAACGTTGGCGGTTTATTCTGAGTTTCTCACTACTTCAGTTCTCTTCCATTTGCTTATGACGATTATTGTCTTAATTGATTTTGTGATTGGTCAATTTTTTATTTGAAGGCAAGTGGTGTGGTTGTGCGACACAGATCGGGCAAAGGGCTACGCAGTTGATTTCATGTCATTGTCGCTTCACGCTGTGTCCAGGGACCCGGAGGCTTACCCTTCTCCTTGTATTTATACTCAGGTGATGAAGGACAAACCCGTCCTCTGCAAGTTACTGGTCCACTGAACTATTTTTGGTGGTTTGAGATTTAGGGTTTTGGGAGTTAGAATTTTCTATTGGTGGGTGTGGATTAGGAATGGCGATGTTATCAGCTTCCACAGTACGAGGTGAAAGGAATACTGAATGACATATAGATAATTAAAATGTCAATGGACTATCTATTTTGAAGATCCTAAAAGGAAAATATATGCAGTCATTTCCATTCATTCACAGCACATAATTGTTATGTGAAAAAACTGAAGGTGATTGTTACTTTGACAGGGAAAAAGACCAACAAAGTCAACTAAAAACAAAATGATGGAAACACTACATGCTCACCACAGCGTGCATGTTCCAAAATTACTATTCTGTTTTCTAATATGCAAATCAATGAAATTATTGGTACACAGTTTAGAAAACAAGGCAATTTAATGGGACAAAAGTTTCCTCTAAAATCAAAACCAATGCCATTTCGTGTAAAAAATATGTTTTCTTATCAGGATACAGTTTAAGACACGTCATGCTAGTTTTTTAGACTATTTCATTTCAAATAATTCATTACTCCATAAGTTGGGTCTAATGTTGTATCTTGATATTAGCAATAACATTTTACGGGTGATTATTGAGATGGTAAGAATGTTACTTATTGCATTAACAAATTTCAATGGAACAAAGGGTTTCTACTTAATTCTTAGTTGGAATATTTTGCTGACAAATTTATTGTTGTCTATGTTTGGAAGGGTACTATCTTGTATTTTGTTTTCAGATCCTGCAACAAATTTTTGTTGGAACACGTAACGTATTACTTGATATGCTGTTCACCTTGAAGTTTTAAGGGTGAAAATGTTTTGATGCTCCCTTTTTCTTCTTTTTCTTGGAGTTGTCATTCATGTATACAGGTGTACATGCTTGGAATATATGTTCTTCAATCTACTTAATCTGATATGACCTTTTTCCCCCTCTTCTTAAGATTGATATTGAAGCCGAGGATGATGAATCTGAGGGTTCAGATTCTGAGTGCAGTGATATGCTAGACTTATCAAAGATTACTGAGATGAGACTCGTGCCTTCAGATCCTAACCAGTGTATTTTTCTTTCCAATCTATGCTTCATTGCACCATCATATCATCTTTTTGGATCTCTGTTTTATGTGTCTTTTGGTTGAAACTAATTTTCTACTGAACTTATTTTCCAGTAGATACACTGTTTGCTGTATTCTGTGAATGTGCTGAACTAAATCCTGGGCCCATGGAAGGTGATTGATAATTTCCTTATGCTTAAATGTTTATTCATCAACTTTATACATACAGCTTTACTGAGCTTATTATTCCAACAGATGATGAAGTAGAGCACAATTGGGTTTTTAGTGCTGATCAGTTGGAAGATGAGACTTCAGGTATCACCCTGACCTTCTGCTCCTGGTGGGTTTAAACTTTTTCACATTTTTTTTATTGCCTCTCTTTCCGCCCTTCTTACTGGCATCTGCAGATAACAATGATTTTGACTGGAACACCTCTCAAAACCAAACACATCCAATTGGTGCTAATGGGAATCATGACCTAGCTCATTCCGTGCTTCAGGTAAAGTGATTTGGTGCCTGAAGGTTTTCATAACTGTGATTTTTTCATCATATTATTAATTGGGTGGGGTGGTTTGTGCTGGCTTCAGATCTTTGTTCTGCATCTTTAGGAAGCAGAGCTGCAAATTGCATGACGACATACCATTTATATACTAAATGGCATACCATAAAATTTTTTAGGACTTTATATATCCACATTAACCAGCAGTAATGATCTCTCACCAGATCCCGCCATACACACGTGGCGGGAGATTATTGGGATGGTTGTCTGGCTCCCACATACAGGGAGGCCACAATGTGTAGGTTTCCCCAGTAATCTCCCGCCACTTGTGCGTATGGCGGGATTACATCTGGTGGGAAAACATTTTTATGTACCAGTGGTAGATTTTGATCAATTCAGGGTTAGCTTTGACTATTTCTTAAGAACTTCACAAGTTATAATTTCATATTTAAGCCATTTTACGCATACACAAGACCTTTATAAATGAAGATACTTCCTCAATCCCATAAAGATGACTCATTTTTCTTTTTTGTCTAGATCAAATTATAGCTCACTTACTTTATTAAAGGTGTATTAATTTATTTTTTTCTTTTCCTAATATATGCTAACGTAATGTACATTGTTAGATTAATCCAAATAAATTTAATATCTGTCATGTGTATTTGGAACTTAAACATGAACATGAAAGATGGTTGGAGTATTTCAATGTCTCCTCCTCCTTCTGCTTCTTCTTCTTTCTTTTCCTCTTCCTCCTTTTTATTTAGTTATTTGTTATTTTCAAGTTTAATCAATATAATAAGGCACGTGCACCCAAAATTTTGGCATGAATATCGCTTATTTTTCTTTGCACATCCCTTATTTATGCTATGTCTCCTGTTATTTCCTTTTACGTACAGTGGTCGGCTGGTCGCCTCCATCGCTGGCCAAAGTCTTGCACAGATTTCGTCAATCTAACTTGTGTTATCAGACTCCACCGGTGGACTAGCATACTCACCCACCACATTCTCATTCCAGCCTTTTAAAC
>CAVNYN010210649.1:0-19477 GCA_963692815.1 Nyctanthes arbor-tristis | reverse complement strand
CATGGTACGTGCAACGCACGTACGCAATCACTAGTCCTAAAAGAAAACTCTTTTTTTTTTATTGGATTTGATCCATCCCTTCGGTTGATTGTATAGTATCTCAAAATCCATAATGTTAACCAAAAGAAAAAAAAAATCTCTTCTTTATCGATTGAGAAATAATATTTGCATATGTTATGTAGAAGTTAATGCAATCAAGAAATGATTAATTATATTCACACAATGCTTTTAGCTAAAATACACCACATATTAATTCCATTGAGATCCCCAATTTTGATACTTTTTTACATTTATGTCCGTAGCTACTTTTCTTTACATTTTCTTTTCAACCTTCCATCAAGAAGTAATATTTCTTCTTCTTAAAAATTTTTCCTTCTAAAAATATCATTAGCTTGCTTTAAGATTGTGGAAAAAAAAAGGTATATAAACATACTTTTCAAATTATTAGTTTACCATTTATTTACAATATTTAACAACTATCTTAGTAAAAGTTTAAGAGACAACCATCATTAAAAACAAAATGTGTTAATCAATTGAAGATTAAGAACAAAATAGTGAGGAAATAAGTTGGGGATTGAAATAAAAAATAAATAAAGATGAAAATGTTCAATAAAATCAAAATGTTATGTTATATATTGTCAAAAGCTGTAGTGTGAGAATGTGCAACTCTTTCCCATTTACGAATTTTGTGTTTATTGTTCTCTTTAGAATCATAGGGAATGCGAATTAGTTATCGAAGTGTAAAAGTCACTCATAGTTGATACAAAAGAGATTATATATAATTTGCATTATATAACTCTGTAAGTTTTAGAGAAAATTTTTGACAAGCTTGAGAGGGCAGGGGATGATCCATCTTTTATTAGCCTATTCTCTTTATTGCAGAGAATAAACATTGTTAGTACGCTAATCTTAATCTTAATAATAGCTAGCACGAAAATTCTAGGTAGCTGAGTAAACATTTGTTTATAATATTTGACAACAAATAGTTGAAAATTCATATTCCATGCATGTTGCACCAATAATAACATATTAACATGTCTTGAAGATTGACATTGACCGTTCCATGCATTTTCAGATCTGAGAATGACGAAGAAGGTGAACAGTAGAAATTTGGTGAAAACTAGCACAATTTTTTAAAATTGATCTGACACCATATATATAGTACCATACAACAATATGGTGTGTATCGGGACACGCCATATGATTGTGATTTTCCATATAGCATGTCTCGATACATGCCACATAGTCATATGGTATGATACGGTGTCATACCATATAGTGTTATATCAGGACTTCAATTTTTCCATTTTAAATTCTTTATGCACGTAAAAGTTAGCTATAATTGTATCTTTGTTTGTTTTTAGAAGTAGTTAAACTCATCGATTAAAAACTGTTACTAAGCGTTTCATCTCCATATCTATGAAAGTTATCACCATAACTATATACAAACCTTTGGACCAACGCATTTTCTACATTTGTAAATGTGGCAATACAAATGCAGATAATATTATAACTGATCAATTCTAAATCTAGTAAATGGAGGCCATGAAAACTTCTTGTCTTCTTGAGGATCTAATTGCCTGCTACAATTTCTTGAGAACATATTTGATAGCTCTTCATTGCCATTCTAACAGGACTGCGCCCAATTTTAGTAGAGACAGAAAATAAAACAAGACGCAAAATAATTAGTAGTGATTTATAAAGGCATGACACTTCAAAAGTTAATTAAATTATATCTTTATTCGAAAAAATGACATGCCCTGCAATTAATTAAGCCAGCTTAATACTATCTTAGCACACAAAATTCCACTCTAATATATATGAGGTTAGAAGCAACAATGCAAGCATTTATTGACGATGGTTTGCAGTGAATAAACCATGCATAATCTATTTGTCAAGCGAGTATTTTTTTTTCTTTGTTTTCTTTCCTCTTTTTTAATTAGATTAGATTAGATTCAGATTTAGGCATGGATCGATGAGAAAATTAGTATCTATATATAGATATAATAATATACTCCTATTAATTAAATATATATATGTATGTATATTGAAGGCCAAGGAGGCAAGGACAAGATCTAAACGCCAAAAATAAATTTTTTTTTTTTTTTTTTGGGGAACGTTGAACCTAAACCCTAGAGGTAACATTAATTTTACAAGCAAATCTTGACCGTCGACCACGTGCATGCATCCTTCGCCTGTATATATACATATCAATTTAATGAATTATTTGGTTTCTTTTTTATTTTTTGTATCAATACTTTTATTATATATATATATATATGCACTTACTAAATGATAGGTACGATTTGCTAGCATTCTACTTTAATTTGTAGTCACTTTACCACGCATGTTTGGACCCCCTATATATAACTTTATCCCAAGTTATAAGAATTTCTTTTAAAGTGCTTCGTGACCAAATTGGATGGATAGAGATTGCTCCCATCTGCTTTCACATTTAAGACAAAGGGGAGCTTTCTTGGCCAGCTTTCTCCTTCCCCAAAGAATTAGGGAGCGTCGAGTTGAATTACATATATATTTAAAGGTAATTAACAAAATGAATGAGATATTTCTATTGAAAGATGAAGTTGATTGAATAGTGCCTAAATTAATACCGAAATAAAAATCAACAAATAATTAAAAGTTTAATTATTTACTAATGTTAATATATAAAATTAACATTTTAAAATTGAACTTCAAGGGTGCAGGATGTGTTTTATATATTATTATAAAATAATGTATGTAAATGAGCAATTCAATCAGCTGTCAAATTTAAGATTGACATACATGATTACATCCTGCTGCTAAAATAAGGTTGCGTTGAAGAATTAACTCAACAAATTTTTGTTTAGCATAGGACGGTCGGATCACTGTTGGTGTACGTAATATAAAAGTTATGAACATATAAATAAATAGATAAAAAAACCACTATGCATAAATATATAGTTCATTCGTCCAAAAAAGATAGTTCACTATTCCATTTTCATTCGTCCAAAAAAGATAATCAACTTATAATATTGAGCGTGTATTTAATTTTTCATTTTCATATGTGCTTCTAATTAATCATTGTAATTATTCAGCTACCTATGCATTAAAATTATTTCAAACAATTAATAAAATATAAAGGTATATGTAGAAAAATAAGATAAAATTTAATGTTTCAACTATATTAACTATATCAACTATTATTTCTTAATCTATGTGAAAATAACTTTGATAAAAATCAAAACAGATGCACATATAGCGTGAAATTATTAAACAACTTACATGTGAGTTGCCACAAATCCCGTCAAACGGTGGGAGATGAAACTAGTGTTTAGTTTGAAATGCAATAGCGGGTTGGGCCGGGGTCCATTAATTCATTGTTTTCTTGCAAACAATTCTTGCACTGTCTATTAATTAATTGCCAGGCAAACAAAATTTCAAACGTTTTTTAACTACTACTTACTTTAGCAATGATTTGGTTTGAACTTTGAAATCATCATCATCATCTGTAATCAACTTGGATTTCATCATTCAAGTTCTTGTTTGGTAGGAATCCTATTGCAGGGTTAGTAACGACTTAATTGAACCGGCAATAGTATAGGAGTATCTAACTACTAATAATAATGCAATAATATAATTTGCGCCTGTCTTAAGAAACCTAACTAATTAAACACTTTTGTATTAATCTCAAACTTGAAGCAAACGGATTGTAATTAGAAATATATATAGCACTACTAAAAGATGTACTGATTAACTAGCAATGTACTAATTTCAAGTGGGACGTTAATTAATTTCTTGACGCAATAGATAATAATCATGGCATTAATTAATTATTACAATGTATCATTTGCAGCCGTTGTTAGAGGACTGGAGTTGGCCAACGCTCAAGAGTCAGGCCCCAGCCAGTGGACGGGATAGTATTTTGTTTGCTTACTAGGTGGTGGTGGTGGTGGTGGTGGTGGAGGAGTTCAATTTGAGCAAAGCCGGAAGCGACCACCTAATTCTTTCAACTCTCCGTTCAAAACTTCTCAAATACATAATACTATGAATAATTTTAGTTAGACAAAACAAAGGACAAAAAGTTAGACAAAATTGACATGTAGTTCATGTAATTATCATCTAATACTATATATACTAAAGAAAGAAACAAATCTTTAAGTTAGGAATTCAATTTCTGTATAAAGTCTCTTTTCATGTGGCACGTATAGATACACGTTATGTAGATTTAAAATATACATGACTTTAATTTAAAGAACACGTGACATACATCTATACACGTTATATGGGTGGAAAGTCTAAAAATTTCCCTATATAAAATAATGATCCGTACCCTTAAAGAAATTTTCTCATTCACCACCTAACAACTTATTATATTTATTTAATCTCAAATTAATTAATTAGTAATGATATGGTATTTACCGCAGTCCGTAGCCAATCTATTTTGAGTATTATACCGCCAGACTCTTATATGGTGTAACCGTATTAGACAACCAATGTGTGGATTGTCCTATAGTGTGACAACTCACATGTGAGTTATCCAATCTGAGAGCGCTATGTATGCGTCTGGTGGTATAATACCACCAGAAGTCTAGTGTGTGAGTGCGAATGAATTTATGCAAAAATGATCAAACGCCATACTCTTATGTTGTGTGATCGTATTGGACAACTCACATGTACCAAGACCCAAAGTGAGATAACACACTAGGAACGACAATACAAACACTAAAAACCAGAACCCGATAGAGACCCGACCCAAACAGGGCTGGAAGGGGCACAAAGTTGTGCCCTGAATTGGACGGGTTTGGGGTCTCCCGCACAGCCCGACCCGAAACCTGGTTTCTATATCTATTTCTTTATTTAATAAAAAAAATTTAATTGTTTAAATCAAGCAGAGGAATCGAACCCGAACCTCACATCCCTTTGCCCAAAGTTTTCCCACTTGCTCCAACATCTTAGTTACTCAAGTGTTTACAATATAATTTAAATAACTTAAATAACTTAAAATTGCAGTAAAATCCCTTTTTCTATTCGTTTTTTATTTCTACAAATTTTTGGCCTTTGTTATAGGGAAATAATGTATTTTATAGAGTCTGATTTTATTTATTTTTTTTAAAAAAAGGAAAACCGGGGCAGAATAGGGGATTTCCCCGCCCTGACCCAACCCGATTCAACCAGGGGATCGGGGCGGGGTAAAAATCATTGGGTCGGTGTCGGGGGAAGCCAAACCCAACCCGACCCACCCCGTTGTCATCCCTATAACCCACATATGAGTTATCCAATCTGAGTGTATCATGTGTACGTCTAGTGGTATGATGTCGCCAGACTCTTATATGGCGTGACCATATTGAACAACCCACATGTACCTACAGTGAGACAACTCACATGTGAGTTGTCCAATCTAAGTGTACTATATATGCGTATAGTAGCATAATATAGCCAGACGTCTCGCGTGTGAGTCGGGACTGCTAATTTATGGCATGTACATTTGTTCTTAATTAATCTTGTCAAGTATTGCTTAATTAAAGTTGAAACGTTGCACCATCTTGCTTACAAAATTAATTGTATGTTTTCAGTCATGAAAGGCTATATAACAAATACTAGAACACCTTGCAAAAAGGTGTCCCCTCTCTCTCTCTCTCAATTAGGTTCGAGTTGCCAAGAATTATTCAACAAATTTGGAAGCAAAAAAAAAGGACTCAATTCGATTAATGGAAATATTTTCCAAGGTCATATTTATTTTCAACCATACATTTTCTTTCCGTAACATGAGAACTTAATTACTGCAATACTAGTTCAAACAACCGAACATGCTCTCTTACTTTTCATAATATAATTGCCCCAAAAAAAAAAATCATGATGACACGCTCCTTTTGATCTCAATTTGTTTTGTATTTTTTTTGCAGCTCTACATTCTCAATTTGTTTGTAATTTCCTGCATCCCCTATACATCAAAATTACATTAAATGTCATAAATTTTATCTTTGTTTTATCCCAATTTTTTTTTCTTTTTTATCATATTTTTAACCTAAAGTTTCCATCAATTACAAATTATTTCCTTAAAGGAGCCGTTGTGTCACTCAATGCTGGGTGTTGTTATGATACCTGATCTAGGTGTTAGAAAATTTTTGTGGAAAATGTATGTAATGTCCCTGTTATTTCATAATTTTTTTCTTACTCAACTTAAAATAAATAGGCCTATTTACGTTGAACTTTTATGTATAAACTATTAGCGCGAATAATGTGTGAATAGAGTAAAAATTAAAAATAAAAAAGTTGTGGGCCTAAGTATAACAATTAGTAATAAGGAAATACTAAATACATATATGATGTCGTTAGTAATATGTGTCGTGCTATTATAACTATCAAAAATTTTAGGAAGATATGAGAATAAGACGTGAGTAAATGACATTGTATGTGTAACACATGTGTATTGAATGATAAAAAGTAGTCATATAATCATCACGCAATAAATATGTGCCATGTGAGAATGTGGTTTATTAATGTCACATTTTCATTTCTCTCTAAAATTACTCTTATTACTACCCTTAAAATTATACTGAAAAATAGACTTTTGAAAAAGAAAAAAAAAAGTTAATTGGCGCAATCTAACGCTAATCTTTCACTTTATTGTATAATTTAACTCTAACCTTTCAAACTTGGTAATTCTAATATCAAATCTCACATTTGTTGCGCAATCTAACATTTTTAATTTAAAAAGACAATTACCCTCAAATTCTAATTAAATTAAAAATTAGTACACAATAAATAAATAAAATAAATAAATCACATGAATTAGTCTTTCTTTCTGAAATACTGTCAAATCCCTTACAGTAATGACAAAAAATATCGAATTCGCACCAAACTTGATGTGAGGACGCTTTGAATGGAACAATATTTTTTCAATCTCCCAACCAATGGAGTAGCCCGCCCTAATGTGCCTACAATGATTTATTTAATTAACAGTAATAAAAAATAAAATAAATGAATAGATATATAGATGGAAAAGTCGATTTGCATCGTTCAGACACGCACATTGATCTGGTCCAGCCCTGAGTGCATCTAAAGACATGAAGACCAACCCACCCCTCAATCATCCCTAAATTCTCATAAGTTGCATTTTTTTTTTCCAAATACAACCAAATTATATATATATCTCTAATTTTTTTATCTACTTCTTTTAATTAGTAATTTTTATTTCAATTTGAATTTGACGGTACTATAGTATTTTTAAATTAAAAATGTCATATTCAGTCAAAAATGTGAAATTATGTTCTTTGTAACTAAAATTCTTCTTTTTTTTAAAAGAAAATAGATTATTGTTTGAAATGAATAGTGGAAAAATAGAGAAAGATTATAGGGAATTGTGAAAAAATGAAAATATATTGTTAGTGTGAGTTTTAATTGTTGAGTTTTTTAATAATGGAAACATAAATTGTAAAAAAGAGTCATAAGTTTGGGTTAAATGGCTCAAAAAGACAAAAAATTAGGGTTATGTAGCGGTTTTTTATGATGTCTAAAGGATTATGTGACAATATAATATTAAGTATGTTGCGGGGCTCATCACCCAACACACTGCGTGTTGACACACATTTCTTTGCACACCATAACATTAAATGTACCGATATGTAGTGCCAGTACCAATTAATTAATTAATAAAGAAGAAGTAAGAGAGTCCACTCTCCCAGATTGGAAAGCTAGGCCCAGAACGCATTATCTGGACCATTTCCACGTCTTGGCTCGACCCATTGGTCAAATGTATCATTAGTCAAAACATTGTCAAAACATGCGCCAGCGTTGTCCACGTCAATGCAACAAATCGCATTGCGATGCACGCTCGAGATTACTGGATATATTCCTTAGTATCCCATCGGGAACGGTTTTATGGTAAAAACTTGCGCCAGTGGTCTGTAACACCGCTGGTGATGGCTTCAGCAACCAAACAAGATAAGCAGGGTCTTTCTCTCTCTCTCTCTCTCTTTACATTTTGAAGAATTATTACCGTTGACAGAATTGCTCACTGACTGTGTATTTGGGAAGTTTGAATGACTGATAAAGTTATTGCAGATATTAATTACTGGGATTCCTTTTCAGGTTCCGCTGGTAAAAGCGTTGCAGTGATTGGTGCTGGTGTTAGGTATGCAAATTTATCGTTGCAATTGTTGAATCCTTCTTTTACTTGGGTTGCATGCGATTTCATTGCTCGGACTAACTTGTGCTGCCGTTCCGTAATTGAATGTGCATTTATCGTTCATTCTTGGGGATTTTGGAAGAGGATTTACTTAATTGTGTATACATTTACCTTTGAAATAGTTAAGAGAAATAAAAAATAACAGCAGTTAAAGTGGAAACTGAAAAATCAGCAAGTTAGCTGCAAAAAGAAGAATTTGATCATGCTATTCCTTTTACTTGCTAGAGGTTATGGGCCTCATGCCAATGGTTATCCAAATATAGTTTGAAGCATGAGATATATCATATATTGGATTGTGAAACCATGATATTGTGTCCGCAAATTGATGGCAGGAGCAATTCCTTGCCATTTATTTAGTTATTTGTCTCCCTGGATTAGTTATCCCTGGTAGAAATAGCACTCTCTAAACACATTACGTTTGCACCTTTTCCATTATATTGGAAGAGCTTACACTTGTCATGTCCCAATTGACATTGCTTTCCATCCCATTTGATTATCCATCTACTTTGTATATTCTTATCTTTGAACTTTTGATGTCTGGCTGCATCTCATCCTATTTTCAATTTTACTCAAAAGTCTTATCCACAGAGGTAGGAAGATTTGAGAATTCATTGTCAATTTTGAATATCTTGTATCATCGTATGTTAGGATAAATTCATAAAGTATTAAATATGTGGGCATACATTTAGAGAATGACTAAGTTACATTATAAATACATCTTACATTAATAGACCAAAAAATGTTTAAGTTACTGTTTTCTAAACATGTTATTTGATTTCGCCTGGAATTCTACTCTTTTCTTCCATTTAGTTACTTGATTTATATTTAGTTGGTTTGTCATGGAGGAATGTAACAAAAAGGGAAGTTGGAGATGTAGCTGGTTTCTTGCATTCCAATATTATTATGTTTCAATGTGATGTGAACCTGGATATCCATCTTACAAGAGTTTGGGCTGGTTTTCTAAGTGTCGTAGCTGTCCTAGTTTCATATTTGGACATGTTTGAATGAATCATCTTTTGGCATCTTTTTCTTAGTCATCTCCGTTGCTCGTGTTTTGTCTCAAAAGAGTTATATTTTTTAATTTTTTGTTCTTTTAATTTTCATAGTGGGCTTGCTGCTGCATATAAGCTGAAATTGCATGGTTTAAATGTTAAAGTATTTGAAGCTGATGAGAGATCTGGAGGAAAGTTACGAAGCATTTCGCAAAATGGTTTGATATGGGATGAGGGGGCAAACACTATGGTATTTGTCATACATGATGGACTTTTTCAGGGTACATCCTTCTCATTTTACAAATTATCTTCACAATGCTTACTTGGATAAATCTGCATTGATTTGTAGACCGAGAGTGAGGCAGAGGTTGGATTTTTGCTCGATAATCTTGAGCTTAGGGAAAAGCAACAATTTGTGAGGATTAATTTTTACCGTTTTAATATTTTTCCCATTTTCTGCAAATTAGCTCGGCCTTATTTTGCTAGTGGTTGATTCCTGCAAATGCTAACCAGTTATAAGTAACAAACTTATGATGAAATAACTTCTGAATTTATTCCGTCTTCTTTCATGGCATTCATAATGCAGCCAATTTCACAGAACAAGCGGTATATTGCAAAAGATGGGGCAGCTGTACTGGTATGGTCTTCGTTGCTATTTCTTTCCCCTGAAACTTGACACTGCTAAGTTATATACTTTGTGTTGGTAAATGGTAATGCATAATGGCCTGTTTGATCTTGCATGCAACTAAGTGACTTGTTTGTTAAATTGCTATTTCAGATACCATCAGATCCCATTGCATTGATCAGAAGCAATTTCCTTTCTGCAAGTTCAAAGGTTTGACTTCTCATGATAATATCCTCCTCTTTCACATATCTTGTTTATTTCATCCTTTTGGGAGTTGTGACCTTTATTTATCTCAGTTAAATTATCTTGAAGAATTTGATTTCTCCTTTCAGCTTCATATACTTTTGGAGCCATTTCTATGGAAGAAAAAAACCCTACCAAAGGTGACAGACTCGCAGGAAAGGTGAAAAATTTTACTACTTCCGATGCTTTAATACCCTAGTATCCTCTACGATGCATTTCACTGCTGTTCCATATTTTCATTCCTTCAGGTTTTCATTACTCCATCCTTTTACTAATTTTCTTGTGCCTTGTGGCAAAAATAAACATTTCACTTCAATAGATATAATGCCTTCATCAATCTTTAATGCAATCCCATTTATAACCAGGTATATCAGGGAAATTTTCTCATTTTAATGCGCTACTATGATTGATAACGTTTTCATTCTCCAATCAACTTTCACTTGGCCATATTTAATAATTTTGGTTGGGAGCATTTTGACATACTCTGTTATCCGTTGTAAATAGATGACATGTTGTTTATTTTGATAACGTGTGTCGTTCATTGCTTCTTTTCTTCTGCTAAACCGAGAAAACAAACTCTAAATTGGTTCCAACATTTACTTGTGTAATTTTTTCTGCAGTGTTGGTTCTTTCTTCCAGCGTCATTTTGGTGAAGAGGTGCTTTCAATACCTTCTCTATATTCTAGAATAGATCCTTAGAACATTCAACTGAAATTGATTCTGCTAAACAATATTTAGTTGTGTTGGAAAGATACACTGTATATTGATTTATATTAAGCTCAATTTAAGGTAACATCTTCCGTTGCCCGTCAAATTGTTATATATTTGTTTCCATTATGTCCCCGAATTGATTCATTCTCAGGCTTTTATCAGAGTTTGTCAGAGACTTTTGTTGGGAAAAATGATTTTTACTTCGAGAATATTTGGTTAAAAAGTAAGAAAAAGTTATTGAGCTACATGACAAACTGAATTCTTCTGGAGAATGTGTGGTTGGAATGAGTTTGGTGAAAAATCAGTCCCAAACAAGCTCTCAGTAATTAAGTGGCATCACTTTCATGCATGTCATACTGCCTTTTGTTTTATCATTTGCAAGGTTGTTGACTACGTCATCGATCCTTTCATTGCTGGAACAAGTGCTGGTGATCCTGAATCCCTTTGTGTGAGTATCTTTTGCATTTCTTTTCTGATCTGCATAATCTTCTTCATAAACAGCTATAAAGGGAAAAATAGATAAATCTAAAATAATGTTTATAACATAATAGAGTATGAAGTTTATGGACAAAAGGAAACCATCAAATAATTCCACTGTGATTTAGCTCTTAGATATTAGTCAGCCTTGTGAATTATGGTATTAGAACTAGTAGAAGCACTCTAAACTCTTTCAAATTTGTTTCTTGACCAGATGCGCCATGCATTTCCAGACTTGTGGAATCTTGAGGAAAGGTGCATCCTCCCCTATTTTCATTTGGTAATATTTGTCTTTAGTATCTATATGAGACTCTAGACAGGCACAATGACAAATAAATGGTTCAATATGAAATGTTTTAGTTATGTCTCAAAGTTAGGATGTGTATAATCAACTCTATGTTATTGTTTTCCAATGCAAATAAACACATCAATAAATTTGACACTCCCTTTTTTCAAAAGTAAAAACAATAATAGTCGTTTGCTGAAATTGGATATCATATCGATCTTAAACATATCATAATCTTCCTTCGAATTGATCTACTACTTGAGATACATATGGTCGTTGTAACTTGTACAAATGTCAGAGTTAAATGCTGCATAAGCGCATTATATAACACAATTTTTGAAGCAACAATGGAGCTTATGGCTTATGTATAATTTAATTGTCTTGTGCTTTTGCCATATTTCTCAATTCAACTCTAGGAAATTTATAATTGCTTATTGCTTATGCCATCATTTTTCCTTCTGGCATCAGGTTTGGTTCAATTATCTCTGGTGCTATTCTGTCAAAATTGTCCGGGAGAAAGGGAACTCGTGAAGGAACAGAGGGCTCTAAAGCTAATCAAAAGCGAAGGCGCGGTTCTTTCTCATTCATTGGTGGGATGCAGGTAATTTTTATCATATCGCACACAAGAGACTTATCCAGATGTAAATCTGAGAGAAGCAAATCAAACTTTTCTTTCTTTTTCTATCTTTTCGCCCCTTGGTATGTGAAAATGGTTCTCAATTACATCGTTGCTGAGGTACAGATTCCACCCTTTGAATAAACTATTTCTCATAGATATACTTTGAATGAACACACTTATCTTCTGTGCATATTTCCTCTATATCTCTTAATCCCTACTTCTTTCTGTTTGGAAAATGCAACTCTATGAAGTAACCTTTGCTTATGTTTTCATTATAATTTGTTTTTTCCACCATGGACAGAATTAATTATCTTCCCACAGAAAACGAATTCCACTGATTACTGGGGCACCATGCTTTTACAAAGTTAGAAAGTTATATTCATACTTTTGCAGTTCTACCATTTCTTTTATAAAATTTATATCCACATATTTGCAGACACTCACTAATGCATTAACCAATGAACTGGGCGAGGAGGATCTGAAACTCCATTCTAAAGTGCTGGAATTATCTTGTAGCCTCGGGAAGAACTCCTCATTAGATAATTGGTCAGTTTCTTACCAACTGGATCAGAGAAAGCGCTTAGATGAGAAACCCTTTGATGCGGTGGTAATAACGGTGAGTCTTGTATATGTGGAAAAGTAATTGTTCCCAAATAAGAGAAAGACTAGAGAAGCTATATGAGAAAGTCACAAAGGATTTGCAGTAGACAAGAAGATTAGAATTTTGAAAAAGTGACAGAACAAGCGTAAATGGTAAGCACAGAGTGGGAAGTTGACCTAAATTCACATTGCTCGAAGATCTAAAATGGATTTACACTTGTTGTGTTTAAACTTTGAATGTGACGTGTGATGGAGCAAAGCTGAAAAATGGATCCACATATTTAACTTCAGATGAGTATGGGATAGAAAATGTGTTGAATCGTGTTTTAACTCTATTTTGTCTGTGCTTACCTTCACTCAACATCAAACACCAGTGCTCTACTCTGGCACTTGACTTCTAGGGTTCTAATGTAACACGATGCCATTATTTATTAACTTGGTAATTCTTTCCATTAGGCTCCCCTATCTGATGTTAAAGGTATGAAGATTATGAAAAGAGGAAGCCCATATCTGCTTGACTTCATTCCTGAGGTATGGAATTGTGCAACTGAGATACCGTTTCATTTCAAGGTTCTGTGTCTTGATTTATAATTTAAGACATGTTAAGATTCTTTAAATATATGTTAACTTATCTCTTCTTATTTGTTAGGGACAATAAATGACAATATCACATAGTATAATTGATATCCTTGGTGGTTCACTCGGAAGTTTATTGTTCTCATACTGTCCATAATATGTGCAGGTTAGTTATTTACCACTATCTGTTATAATCACTACATTCAAGAGAGAGACTGTTAAGCGACCCCTTGAAGGTTTTGGAGTTCTTATACCTTCCAAAGAGCAACAAAATGGTTTGAAGACATTGGGTAATATGCTGAGTTTTGTCTGTTAAGCTTGGATAAAAATAAATGCAACAAGGTTGTATAACCGTAAAATGCATACCTGTTACCTGACCTTTTGGCCTGGTCAAAGTTTTGTGCCAACATTTTGTCTTGGCATTTAACTGCTGGGCGTTCCATTTTGGAGCAGGTTACGCTTTTGGATGAAAACATCTCAGGTGTCAAATGTAAATGAAAAGATAGATCTACCAATGTTCAAAGAAGGAAAGATTACGTATAAAAAAATTAAGAAAAAGAAAATAATCATCTATTTCTCACAACTTCTTCCTCCACCTGCACCCTTCTAACAGTCCTCAACTCGTCCCCACACTGCAACACCAAGTCACCACACCCCAGCACAAGAGAGAAACAGAATAATCATTTGTAGCAGGCATATTGTCACTGATGTTCGCAGTGCACCCAAATCCAAGTTGATACACTATGAGGAGGCTGAAGGTGGGGTGGGGGTTGTCTTTCTTGTTTGAACTTGAGGGCAAACTGTAAAGAAATTTATACTCTTTATGGACAGTTTCCAAAAGGACGGAACAACTCCAGAAATGTAAGTTTGGCAAGTTAAATTCCAAGAAAAAAGATGGGGACAAAAGTGAGACCATGACAATACCTCAAGGACTGTGTGCGAATTACTAGTTTGGATAACTGATATGGTGGTCCTTGTGTTTTTGCTATAATCTTTACGCAAGCAGGTACCCTCTTCTCTTCTTCAATGTTTCCAGATCGTGCACCAAATGATGTATATCTTTATTCTACTTTCGTTGGAGGAAGTCGAAATAGAGAACTTGCAAAAGCTTCAAGGTCTCCAAAAGCTTCAAGCTTTTGCCTTGAGTTTGATAGTCTACCAGATATTAATTCACGTGCATGTATATACCTGCTATTTTCTCATATTATTGTGTTTACAGGGATGAACTGAAGCAGATAGTGACTTCTGATCTCAGACAATTATTGGGTGCAGAGGGAGAACCTGCATTTCTGAAGTATGTAATTATGTTTAACCATATTCTTTCTTGTGGTTTATTGCAGTAAATGCTCGATTGTAAATGAAGCTGTAATGTATACGGTATATTTTTCTTAGAGGTTATGTGCTTATTTGCTTGCAGTCACTTCTACTGGAGTAAAGCATTTCCTCTGTATGGGCAAAACTATGATGCAGTCATAGAAGCCATTGGCAAAATGGAAAGAGATCTTCCAGGATTTTTCTATGCGGGTAACGCTTCCGTGATCTCACGTTTGTTTCTTTCCTTTTCACCTCCTATCTGGACAGAGCTTCTTCTTTGGTAACAATGGAACTTTTTATTTATTTAATTTTTTGCCTCAAAAGCAAGCAAATGGAATAATGAATTTTCTCCGTGAAAAATGTACATTTCTATAAATTTGGGGAAAATGATACAAAACTCACAGTTATAACTCAATCATTGTCTAGTGACTTCATTATTGTGTAGTTGGGCCTTTTTCTTTTTTTTTTTTTTTTTGGGTACAGGGGGGATGGGGCTTTGGGGATTCGAACCCGGGTAATCCCGGTAAGGGGTTAGGCCCTTAACCACGTGGGCTAACCCCTTGATCCCTTAGAATTTAAAGATTGGGAACCATCATTTGACCTGCAGAAAGGCAGAATGACCTTTACAAAAATTAGTCACCCACTGAACAAAACTTGATCTTTGCACCATCATTTCAAGGACGAATTTTTGTGTGGTGTGGCTTTTACTTGGCATAGTATTTGCTGGATACTTATGGTTTCTGGCTAATTTGATGTGAGCTGTACATGCTAGGTAATCACAAGGGAGGATTGTCAGTTGGCAAAGCACTAGCATCTGGCTGCCATGCAGCTGATCTTGTAATCTCATATCTGGATTCTTCTTCTAGTAGAGTCTGAGAAAAGGTAATGGGCCTCACCGATTATAATGCTCTTGGGGTAATTCATTACTTCTATTTCACAGTTTACTTATCTCGGGCGCAGCTTGTTGTTTGTGGATCATAAACTATGGCCTGCCAATTTTTGTCGGAATTGAGGTGAAACATCAAACAAGCACCACTCTCCATGAGCAGGGCGGTGACCAAAAGAACAGGACTTGTATCTTGTGCTATAGTTGAACTTGTCATCATTGTTGACGTAAAGCGAATTCTTTTATGCTTACTGGTACAATGTATCCTATTGAGTTTGACATTCACCCCTCAACCCCCCCCCCCCGACTTGGGTTAATATTGGTTTCAAGGTTTGTGTCGCGGTTATCACTTTTGAGGATTTGGATGCTTTTAGTAATGATTTTAGATTGAACTTGATGCAAGGTCAGTTGCCAGTGAATTGTGTTTGTTGGCCTCATTCTTTTTGTCTCCAACAGCTCAGAGAGATGCTCCACCCAAATCCCTTTTCAGCTTTTTTATTTTATTTTATGGTTATGTGCTTCTAGTTCGGCCCCTTTGTCTCCACCCAACCTTTTAGCTTTGTTGAGATTACATCCTCAACCTTTAGTTTTCCTTCTGGGGGTCTTCAACATTTCAAAATCGTTACACCTAAGGTCCCTCGGACGGAAACTGTTTATTCCTCCGTTAATTTTGGGCTGCCGGAAATAGCAGCCAAAGGTGCTGCCATCCCCCCCCCCCAAAAAAAAAAAATTTGGCCAAAAATGGCAGCCTTCCGACCAAAAAGAGGGGGAGTCTTAGCTATCATTTCTGACCAAAAAGGAAGGGGGAGACCCCTCCCCTTATGGATGCTAGAAATTGGCTGTCATATCCGGCCAAAAAATGGGAGAGTCTACCCCCTTATGCTGCCGGAAATGGCAGCACCTTTGGCTGCCATTTCCTCAATGAGGAAATGGCAGCCAAAGGTGCTGCCATTTCCGGCAGCATAAGGGGGGGAGTCTCCCCCTTTTTAAAAATTTTTTTTAAACATTAAAATAATTATTTTTGTGTATTTTACCAAAATACCCTCAAAATTAAAGGAGGAATAAATGGTTTTCGTCTGAGAGACCTTAGGCGTAACGATTTTGAAAGGTTGAGGACCCTCAGAAGGAAAACTAAAGGTTGGGGATGTAATATCAACAAAGCTAAAAGTTTGGGGACAGTAGCTGTAAATTACACTTTTTTTGGTTAAATGGTTATGTGCTTCTAGTTTGCATGTTGTGCACCATAACTTGTGCCCCGGTTTCCCATAAAGTTTTTAGATGGTAAAAGCCCTATGATGCTGCTTTTTGCCAAGTGGTGGCACGTCTCAGACGACTCAAGTTTAAAATTTGAAACAAACCTGCAAACCCCAATAGCATAAAATCGGCGTTTTGAAATAGAAAAGATGGCAGTTCACCTATAATTATACTTATAATAATAATAATCGGTGGATTATGGTAATGGAATAGATAAATTTCAAAAAAGTGTTTTTGCACTCTCCGGGAAATGAGAAAATGTATAAAGAAAATGTATTTTGTCTGACAAAGAAGGTAGGGGATCAAATTTACGAACTAGAAGAATTATTAAAATTTTCTTCCTTTTCATGTCATTATTATTATGTTAATGATTGATGTGGTTGTAATTAATGAATTTCTTAATAGTAACTTGTAATATTATTGTCGCATTATTAGTGAACAAGTCATGATTAAGAAAAGGGGGAATCATTAGCTGTTTTTGTCTTTAGTTTTGGGCTTGACTGCTTTATCCGAAGAAGTTAACAAGAAACCTCTTTTGGCAGTCCAAATTATTGAAGAAGATAGATGGGATGGGAGCTAGATGACATATAATAAATACAATGAGGAACCATAATTAGTCAATCTTTTAACTTCCTAATAATCTAAGCAAAGAGTGGGCCTTTAATTAATTTGTTATATGTGTGCGGTACTTGATTAATTTATTTATGGTCTGGGACTGGGACGGGTTGCTCCGAGCCACATGAAAAGCTCAACGGTGGCAATGGAAACTACACTTTTGTCCGCCCTTTATCAGGTTTATCTTTTTAAGTGTCAAACTATTTAATTATTAGGAGTTCGCCCCTCTTCCTGCTTTAATGCATTCCACATTGGTGACACAGATTTAAATCCTGTCTTTTAAATAAGTAATTTATTAATCTTGAAAAAAGTTATTTTTCAAAGTTATATTTTAAATGACAAATATCTCATTGCTCTGTTTTGTCTTAACTGCACAGTCTCTCAAATGTGACAAATACCCCAATCAATTTTTTTGAGTCAAGTCGATTTAGATTATTTCAATCTTCTATTACTTATTTATTTTTTCCTCAAAAAAAAAAATAGGCTTTTTGGAATTCCGAACAAAGCAATTTCCCCAAGGAAAATGCTTAAAACGTTTTTATCACTTCCTTTTCCAAAGATTATTACGAATACGTTTAGGTCTTTTTTCCTTCTTTCTTCTATAAGTGAAAAAAAAAAAAAAAAAAACCATTCATACTCATAAAGTTGGATAACTCTCAAGTAGCTTAAAGAAAAAATCTCTAGTCAATTTTATTTGTTGAGTCGTCTTACCCATATATTTCTCCTACTGGTTATCACTTATCGCGTCAAGGGGGCATCACCCACTTTATTTCAGTCTATACTAGTCATTTTTTCAGAGATTATGTGATTTATTTATTTTGCTACTTATCAGTTTTATACCAATTTGGTCAACTCCTGCTGTCCATGTTAGCACTACTTATCTCATCAAATGCCTGAAATTATATCATTTTCCCTAATTTTCACAAAATTTATTCTATCTCAAAGAAAATAAGAAAAAAAAGGGAAAATCTTCTTAATTAGTTATCAACGAAAATCTCATAGTAATATTCGAATATTTCTAGTTTATTGTGTCCTCCTAAAAAAGATAGTAAAAATTTTTATCCTGTACGTGTCTGAAATCTTTTTCCAAGATTAACAAATTATTTATTATATTATTCAAAGATTGATTTGAATGTGAATTAATTAGAGCAATTCTAGAATTAGAGAAAAAAAGTCAAAAGGGGATAAAAGCTGTATGAGGGAAACATGAGGAGAAAAAACTTATATCTAATTAGTGTATACATAAACGGAAGGAATAAAAGGGGAGAACTTAGCAGCCGGACTATTTTTTCGGGCCGGACAAAAATAAAATATTGGACTATTTGTTTGGGACGGATGAAGTAAAAAATTACTCCCTCCATCCCATAAAAATAGGACAATAGGTGTTTTAACACAAATTAAGAAATAGTGGTTAATGTGGTTTGAACTTTTAATTTTACAGGTGTTTTTTCATTTTAGGCCTTATAAGTTCTCCCTAATTCATGATCTGAAATTAATTCTAATGAACAAACAGTATGGATTAATGTCAAGGTAGAATGTAAAGACCGTTGCAAGTGCCAACATTAAATAGAGTAAATTGCTTGACTCAGTTTTCTTAATATTTTAGTACCTATATAGTTTAAGTGGCTAATTAACTAAGAGCAAACATGAAAAATAAAAATTAAATACAAACTCGATATAGCATGTCACGCCCCCGCTAACTTTACAATATTTCCGAATATCTTAGGGAAATTTACAAATTCTGTAGCGGAAGCTTTTACTCAAATAATGGGGACGGGACGTGCGAAACAATCCAATTTATCTTATCTTACCGAGTTTAATAGATAAAGATAATTTCATAAGTTAACAAATCGTCAACCTTGTAAAGAAACATTACAACTAGGTTTTTCAAGAAAATATATAAATACAAGAAGTTGTATTAATAAACATATTTCATTGATTACCAAGGTGAGCCAAATCATTAGAAAACTTTTACAATGAAAAGTAGAATTCAAATCAATATAAAGATTATAACTCACTATTTTCTTATATGTTATAAGATGTAAAAACATATATATTATAAATGTGTGCGTAAAAGTAATAAATTCGTGATAGTCTCAAGAACAGGTT
>CAVNYN010210640.1:0-12304 GCA_963692815.1 Nyctanthes arbor-tristis | reverse complement strand
CCCATTAGCTCTTTCGTCCATGCATCAAACAACCCATTCACATGAACAATCATAGCTCCCGAGAATGCCGCCTCCTCATCATGCAAAATCATTCCAATGCCAACCAAATTCTGTGCTGGGAACAATGCCGCATCTACATTCAATTTAACACGACGCTCTTCCGATCTTGTCCAACTTAACATACTTTGCACTAGTCGACTTCTGTTTTGGAGCTGAGATAGTCTTGCTTCTACCCACTGATTGTACAGAATGCTAGCCAAAGAGATTACCTTGAGTGGCATAAGGGAGCGATCATGCCAAACAGCCTCAAGATCGGAAGAGCACACGTCGCCCAACACACCATTACCGCCGTCTCCTTGTTCAACTGATCGCTGCTGTCCAGAAAAAAACAGCAACCAATCTCTAAATGTTTGACAGTTACCACGTTGAAAATCGACTGAAGAAGCTGCCCAAACCCGGCGAGCGAAGCCACAATCAACAAGGCAGTACAAAATACTTTCATTTGCTGCCTGACAAACTGGACATTGGCCCTCAATATTGATCCTCTTCTCCTGTAGCTGATCCAACGTAGGGGGTACATTAGAGGCTTCTCTCCAAACGAAATTCTTGACTTCCGGTGGTACCTTAGACTCCAGACAAGACTCCAAAATCGGTCAACCGGGGGGAGAAGCTCGCATTGATGCATATATTGAGCCAAGCGGTACCCGCTCCTTACATTGTTTCCTCCCTTGGCTTCATGTTTCCAAAAGATTCTATCATTAGAGTCTCCCAATCCCTGCGGAATCTATTGGATAAGAGCTCTATCCCTTGGATTGAATAAGTCTTGAACAGCCTCCACATCCCAATTATGAACACCCGGTGCCATAAGCTGATTTACAGTAATATTCTCACATTTCGGGATCATAGGGGAGGAGATAAGTCCATTTTCCTCATCGAGTAACCAAGGATCATGCCAAACTCTCACATTCTGCCCCGTGCCAATTCTGAACCGGGTTCCCTTCCATAATAAAAGTTGACTCGCCATAGTACTTCGCCAACCAAAGCTAGGATTGTAACCCAATTTGGCATAAAGAAAACTCGTATTACAAAAGTTGCGGGCCTTGAAAATCTTAAAGACTAGTGCATGAGGTTCAGATAGCAACTTCCACCCTTGTTTTCCCTGAAGCGCCAGATTCATCTCATGTAACTGTTTAAATCCAAGACCACCTCGCTGCTTAGGATAGCATAGCCTTTCCCACCTTATCCAGGATATCCCCTTAGCTGCTCCCTTGTTACTTCGCCACCAAAAAGAATTCGTAGCTCTTTCAATTTCCACACAAAGATCAATCGGGAGTAAAAAAATACTCATGGCATAATTGGGTAGAGTTTGAGCCACCGACTTCAATAGAATCTCCTTTCCTGCCCTAGACAATGATTTCTCCTTCCAACCATTCAATCGTTTCCAAATCCTATCTTTAATGAATGATAAGATTTCTTTCTTTTTCCTCCCAACCAATGTTGACAAGCCAAGATAGAATTCATCACCCCTGCTACTCCAACTCCCAGAAAATTGCAAATGACCTGGTGATGATCAGCAGAGACATTCTTGCTAAAAGAAAGGATTGACTTCTGATAGTTGATTACCTGGCCTGAATCCAATTCATATGCATGCAATAAGTCACTTATCCTGCTAGTCTCTTGAAGATTAGCTCTGAAAAAGAAGAGGCTATCATCAGCAAAGAATAAGTGGGAAACTGGCGGTGCTCCTCTTGCCACCTTGCACCAGTGAATTAGCCCAGCTTCCGCTTTCCTACTCAAAAAGGTAGAGAGTCCCTCTGCACAAAGAATAAACAGATAGAGGGACAGAGGGCAACCCTGTCTCACCCCCTTGCCAGAGTGATGGGTCCCAATTCACTTCCATTATGCAATGCATAATATTTCACAGAGGTGACACACATAAGAATTAGTTCAATCCACCTTCTAGAGAACCCCATTCGAGTCATAACCTTTTCAAAAAATCCCCACTCAAGCCTATCATAGGCTTTGCTAATATCCATTTTTAGAGCAGCATGACCTTCCTTCCCCTGAGTTTTTCGTTTCAAAAAGTGCATAGTCTCGGAAGCAATGAGTATGTTATCAGTAATCAAGCGACTGGTACAAAAGCACTTTAAGTCTCAGATATGGTTAACGGCAAAATATTCTTCAGTCTATTAGCTAGCACTTTCGCAATAATCTTATACACAACATTGCATAAAGAGATAGGACGCAAATCACCAATATACTCGGACTTTGTTTATTAGGAATGAGGACAATTGCAGTAACATTCAAGTCATCAGGCAGCCGACAATGATTCAAAGCATCCAGACATATAGACACAACATCTTGACCAACAATATTCCAAAAGCGTTAAAAAAATTTAGGATTTATATTGTCAAGACCCAGGAATTTGTCAGGATGCATTTGGAATAGAGCCACTCGTACTTCATCTGCCGAGAATTGGGCCGATAGCTATTTGTTCTGCTCACTCGAGACCCGAGCTTCAACTTGTTGGGCCACAATATCCAGCTTGTCAGCATTCCTGGTAGTTGAGAAGATATCACG
This sequence comes from Nyctanthes arbor-tristis, assembly GCA_963692815.1. Taxonomy (NCBI): domain Eukaryota; kingdom Viridiplantae; phylum Streptophyta; class Magnoliopsida; order Lamiales; family Oleaceae; genus Nyctanthes; species Nyctanthes arbor-tristis. The sequence goes on along the minus strand of CAVNYN010210640.1, from coordinate 9,724 downwards.
AAAATACCCCAATATATGTTCCTGAAGGTCAGTCTCTGAGGGAATCCAGCGGCCACTAGCATCTTTCAGCTTAGTGAAACTGTTAAACTTTTTCCTGGCTGAGGCTGCTGCATGAAAGAACCGAGTGTTTACATCCCCCTCTCTAAGCCAGAATTGCTTTGCTCTTTGCTTCCAAAAAATTTCCTGCCTCCTCAAAGTATCATAATATTCTTTTCTAGCCCATTCAAAAGTTGCTACCGATGCCATATCTCACCTGCCCTGAACTGCCTTCATGATTTCTTTGTATTGTTTGATCTTTCCCTAAAATTCTAAACTCAGGTTAGAACTCTAATCAAGAAGGTCTTTACCACAGGCTATAATTCGTTGATGAAATGAACGCCATTTGTGTCTCTCCCAGCTGGTACCAATCACTTTTTTACAATCTGGATCATTAACCTAAACGTTCTCGAACCGAAATCTCCTTCTTCGTGCACTAAACGATTGAGACAGGGGCTGTAAAAAGATAAGGGAGTGATTCGAAGTGAATAATCCAAGATTCTCAACCCGAGCTTCTCTAAAAAGAGATGACCAAGATGGTGTGGCCACCGCATGGTCGAGGTGTTGTTCAACCCAATGTTCAGTGCCTCATCCTCTAGACCATGTAAATGGATCACCTATCATGCCCAAATCCACAAGATTACAATCTGCCAATGCTTCTCAGAAACCACTAATCAACCAGTTTGGATGACTGATTCGGCCATGTTTTTCATTGTGAGCAAACAAGTCATTGAAATCCCCTAGGCAAACCCAAGGCCGCTGTGAGGCACTAGATAAGGTATGTAAGAGACTCCAGCTTTCATGTCTTCAATTGTGATCAGGAACCCCATAATAACCAGTCAATCGCCAAGGATGCTAAGTATTAATATTTACATCCACATCAATATGAAAACGGGAATAACTTAAAAGAGATGTCATGGTTTTATTCTTCTACATAAGGGCTAAACCACCACCGTGACCTACACAATTAACAGCAATAAGACCTCCATAACCTAAAAGAAAGTTTATTTGTTCCAAACGAGGGCTACATGGCAACGTTTCAATTAAAAAAACAAAATCCGGCTTATTTTCTCGAACCAAGTCCACAAGGACCTAAACCGTATGTGGGTTGCCAAGCCCACAGCAGTTCCAACTCAAACACTCACTATGATGTGTATAATACTTAAGTGGCCCAAGAATCTAGTACTAAATTAACAATTACTTCATGCAAAAGTTGGCTTACTTATATTATCCTTATTAAAATTATATTTTATGTAAAGACTTATTTGTTTTAAATTTTTGAGAATTAAGCTTTATTAGAAATTTAGAGTTATGTGTAAAACTCTATATTAAGCATAGGAAGGTATTAAGATAAGGAAGGGGAGACCAAAAAAAATAAAAATAAAAACTGCTCATTGATTTAAGGTAATTAAGGTAATGATGGGCCATGGACATAATTAAATCCTATTAATCTAGAAATGAAATTATTAACATTTTTAAGGAAGTAATTAACAATTGTGGACCCAGAATAAGCTATGCCATAGAAATTTTTAACCAAAAACTTTACTTAAACTTATAGATCTATCATAAAAATGCAATACCTACAAGAAAATTTAACATATGAAAATAAGCTGGAAAAAAAGGAGTAAAGTCATGAATGATGAAATAATACTTACCTGTATATGGAATTGTAAGCGGATTGGTGTTGAAGTGTTTGAAAGTGATGTTTCTAGAGTGATTTGAAGAAACTATCAGGCCGGTTTAAGAATTGTAAAGAGAGAGAAAGAAAAGGAAAAAAATGATGATAAGTATTGTGGCTGGGGACCAAATCTAGTCCCTGACGTCATTATATAAGCTGCTTGGGCTGGGTCGCGCAGATTTGGGCTAGGCAAGTTTGGGCCGGGTAAGGCCCATGCTTTAAAAATAAAATAATATACATATATATACACACACACATAATTAATTATGGGTTTCCCTTTATGTGCCTGAAAAATAATAAATATTTTCATAATGAAAATTATAGATGGCGGATCATACTGAATCATCTGCTAATGGAAATAATCGAGAGGCATTGATGGACTATTTAGCGGCTGTGGTAAAGACTCAATCTCAACAACTAATGTAACATCTACAACTACAAAACGGTCCAAAATTAGATAATAGTGTTGGGGAACGATTTAGAAAATTGAACCCGCCAATTTTTGAGGGAACTATGGATCTTATGAAAGTGGAAGAATGACACAAGACGACTGAAAATATGTTTAAGTATAGTAGGGTTCCTGAGACAGAGAAAGTACATTGTGCTTCCTTCATGTTAAAAGGAAGTGCGATCTATTTTGGTGAGACACTGTGCAATGTGTGGAAATTTGGCTACTACGACATGGGAAAAATTTAAAGAAATATTTTTGAATAAATATTTCACTACGGCAGCCAGGCAACATAAGATAAATGAATTCATACAGTTGAGACTGAGGTTTATGTCGGTGGGGGAATATATACGTAATTTTAAAGAAATATCTCGATTTGCCTCTCATATTGTTAGAGAGGAAGAACATAAGGTGGAACGTTTTGTGGAAGGACTCAAGCCAAACTTGTATAGAGACTTGAAGATTGGAACGCATGGGATGACTTTTGCTCAGGTAGCGGAAAGAGCATTAGAAGTTGAACAAGCAGAAATTCAAATAATCAAAGCTTGGAAACAACGTCAAACTAGGGGTTACCTGAGACATCACTGGCAGCATAATCCGAGGAATAACAATTTTAGGAGGGGAGCCAATGGGCAGAAGAATAAGGGAAATTTTCGATCTCCAACTAATAACTCAGAAAAGAAGCCTCGTACTACTGATGAGTTGTCGCTAAGCACCAAACTAATAAATTTTCTTACTCTAATTTAAATAAAAACGTAGAAATTGAGTAAGGGTCGAACCCATAGAGAATAGTGAATAAATTAAGTAATAGAATATTAACTAGAGATGTGGGGTTTTGAGAATTGAATCACAAAAAAAAAAATATGCTAATTAAGAATGCAACTAATAAATTAAATAGAAAATATCAATGAGAGATCGGAAGAGCGTCGTGAATTCTCGGTTCAGTTGGGTCTAGACTCGTAATTCTCATGTTCTTAAAACGTATTTCCCCTATTTAGATGGGATTTCTAACCCTAGGTAAAATGATAAGCTTCAGTTAGCCAAATTTTTCGTTAAATTATAACTAATTCAAACAAGCTCTTGAATTCGATTATTAGCTTTTGGACAACTTAGAATGAGTTCTCTAAATTTAATGCAAAGCTAATATGTAGAAAAAGAAAAATAAGTTAGGCTAATAAACAAAATTGCAAGCTCGTTTTGCTAACTTAGGTTGTGGTATCCCTAGTGATTAAAATCACTAGTTGCTACAAATTAATTAAGGAAAGAAACATTACATGTTGAAAACCTAATTCTTGCAATAGATAACAAGATGTATAAATCAAAGGGCCCAATTGAAAGAAAATCACCAAGATATCATAAACATAGAGGGTCAAATATCACAACAATCCCAAATAAAAATAGTCGAAATAACATTAAGAAAAGTGCTAAAAGAAAAAAAAATCTTTAGACATCAACGTACCTTTGAATTGGGTAGAAAAGGCATTAGCCTTGCATGCTCACGTCAATCTCAAGGTTGAAATCTTCAATTCTCGTCTTCTTAGCTGTTTCTTTTTTTTTCTAGCTTTTTCCCCTCTTTTTATAGCTCTTCAAAACCCCTAAAAATTGTCCCAAAAATGGTGCATAACCTCTGGTCCAAGACAGAGACCAAAAAGGAAAGAGAAAATTGCCTTTTTTTTTTGCGCACAGGGTGTGTGGGTGCACTAGGGGAGGGTGCACCCACACCGAGTGTTCTGCCGCACCGGTGATGAGTGCGGCCGCACCAGTCTTCTTCTTTTTTCTTTCTTCTTGGCCCTTCATGTTTTGTTGTCTAACATCTTGGTCCTCGAGCTCCAAAATTCTTGCACTTTACTCCTGAACTTGATTCTTTTTAATTTTTCCTTGGTCCTATAACACAAACTAGACACTAGTATGGAGAAATTAAACAATCTAATAAAACACATATCAAATTTCCTCACATTTAAACCATTATTCGTCCTCGAACAACCCAAAAACAAAACATAAAACACAAACATAAACACACCTATTAGACTCTCCCGGTCACATACAAGGAAAACAACTTACCATTTAGCTTATGAAGAATCAAGGTAGTCTGACTAGTAAAAAGTCTCGAAAGCAATGCAAGAATTTTAAGAATTTTTCTCCTTTTTTATTTTTTATTTTTTTCACAAATAAAGACTAACCCTTAGAAACTCATAAAATGTCATGAACAAGTATCTTCAAGTAACCATTAGAATCATAAAACAAATCTTTTACCTGAAATGTCATAAACCGAATAGGCCGACCCTCACAGATAAGTTCACTCTTTACTCAAGTGTTTAATGGTTAAGTGTTTACGATCAAAATTCTATCTAATAGGAGAGTTCTACCATAGGCTTGCAATATTTCTCATTCTCCACCACTTAGGTGCATACGCATAACACAAAGCATAAGGTCTTTTAAGCGTTGTAAAGGGGCTAAGGATTAAGGTGGGAAAAATTTAGAAGTGAGGCTAATGAACCGTTGGATCTAATGGATCACAAATCCATAACTTTCAAGAACATATATCAAGTGAGACCACTACTCTCTTTATCTTTTCAAAACTTCTAGCATCACCCATATAATAATATACCCCAACCTTCAAAGGTAACTCAAGCCTTTATTTCAAAAAGAAACAATCCTTTATCTCAACTTCTTTTTGCACAAAATTTTCCTTTCTATTTTTCTCTTCTTTTTTTTTTCTTTTTTGCTTTCATCAACTCTTTCATCTTTTCATATAACAAACCACACTAGCCCATCTATATTATCAAATTGAACTCCTCATATCATTTTATCAAGACCTCATCAATAACATACTACGCTCCCACACTTACTTCTTATCCACCGAAGCAATAAAAGCAATCACAACTCTACTATTCCATTGGCAAGGTAACGACATATATTGTTTTCGGCTCAAGACTAGTATTAAGGGGTGTAAAGAAATAAAATAAGCTATAAAGCTCAAAAGGGTTATGCAAAGGAAAATTAATTAATAAGGTAGACTTTTTGGCTAAAGTGGTTAATTAAGAAAGAGTGCCTTAATCACATTTATGAAATGCATATCATAATGTAGCCTCAAAGAGAAATAAGATCGTTCTAGAGAAGCAAACCCATGGAAGAATATCACACATGAACAAAAGTAGTGAAACTAAAAAAGTCGTCTCAGTCTAATGCTCACAAATCTCACCAGGTTAAATTTGTTAACATAATCCAGTCAACCAATTTCAGGTAAAGCAAATAAATAGAAGGTGCGAGTTTACTCATTCAATCATGTTATGAATCTCTCAGGCGAAAAGCACAAATCTACTTTTTTAAAATTTACTTTTTGTTTCATATTTTTCCTCTAGCATTGCTTAAGATCCTAATTCCAGCGGAGCTACCATTCTTTTAATTTCAAAAATTGACATGTTACCGCTTAATGTCTAACTAAGATTCTAAAAACACGAAACACTCACAACAATTAAACTCTCAACCATTGCAAATAATTCTAACACCATTGTTGCCGATTTTATTCCGCAAGTGGATGGATCGTTAACAAGAAATATAATAATAAGCAGAATATCGAAACCTACGAGGACTAAATCTACTAAGTTTACTCTGGTTAATCTCAGCTTTAAATAAAAGGAAACACAATTAATTGTTAAGAAATAATCTTTCAGAAAAGGAAAACTATCTAAGAAAATAAATGGCTAAAATTATTTACAAATCCTAAAAACAATAAAATCAGAAAGGTGCTAGAATTCCCCAGTCCACCACCGTTCTCATGATTAACTCTCAGAACTTGGAGTCAAAAATTAATAATCCAATATTATTCAGAAGCCTATCTTGATGGTCATCCAAATCTATACATATACATGAGACTAATTATCTCTAATTAACCTTCAAACATATGGTACGTATTAATCTACTGTGATTATTTTTTAGCAATTTCATAGAAACTAATAGTATCTCTATTTATTATAGGACCCTATGTCATTCATTACCATGTACTAAACTCATGAAGAATCTCTTGAAAACAATATGAACCACAAAACTCAGCCTAATGGTGATCAGGCATCAAATTGGAATAAGGGAATAATGAACAATCAACCCAGAAAATAAACTTAGAACATATGAAATGAGTACTTTGAATTAATCACCAAAACAAGGTTTCATCGTTAACCCTAACACAAAACAATTGGCCTAAAAATTATTTACAATTGGAATTCATAACCCGAAGGAGATGAATTCACGGTATATTCCACGTTGTGTGGATGTTGCTCTCGGCCTCCTCTTCTTTTCTTTTTTTTTTTTTTTGGCAATCTCTTTTTTCCCCTCTTTTAAATCGCATGCCATTCTTTTTTTTTTTTTTTTTTTTTACCTAACTTGCTCTCCGATTCTTCTTTGACTTTTAATGAATATTTGCACCACTACTCCTCAAACTCTCAAACTTTTCCATATTGCTCTTCCAAGCTTAGCCTTTACACAAAATGCACATTTTTATTTCTAAAAGTTGCAAATCAATGTCTTTTTCTTTCTTTTCTTCACCAATTGCTTGAGATTGGGTTGAATCCTAATATAAACAAAAAATAATAATAAGATTAAGTAGTAAATTGAGGAAATACAACGATAAATGTCTAGTTTTAATGGCCCAAGATAAGTGCAAAATTGCAGTTATCAAATTCCCCAAAACTTAAACCATTGTTCGTCCTGGAACAATAAAAATTAAAACAAACAATTAATACAAAACGAACAAGAATAATACGTTAAACACACTTGCCAGCTTTCCAACTCATATCATCCATCATAAGTTATAGAACATTACCACCAATAGAAAACTTATCCATTGCTCGACCAATAAATATGCACAGTCAATACCACCGTCATACATCTTTGGTTGGGCATCCCATTCCAAAGTAGTCAAATATGACTTCACCCTCTCGAAAGACGCACACATTCCCCCAAACTTAATTTTTTTTTCACTTTCCTTTTTTTCATGAGGGTATCTGCTATAAGGTTTGAAAAACTCACCTCTCAGTGAAGTACTAAGTTAGTTTAGGCCTTACCATAAAAATCACGAGCTTAATTCATGAAGATTCTCCCAAGTTTGAGTGCCCCAACCTTCCCAACATCCATTAGGCAGCCAAACCCACTAGTATCTACATCTCTAAAATTTAAAGTATAGTCTTGCTCTTATTATGCTAACTACTTATTTATTTCTCAATTTTTCTACTTTTTTTTTGAAGAATTTTTACCTCATTCATTTTTCTGCTTTTTTTTCAATCTTTTTTTTCTTGTTTCTTTGATTTTTTTTTCTTCTTCCTTTTCTTCCCAACAGCCTTATATGTCTTATGTGCAATCTATCTCTCAACTGGGCTGTCTTTATGATCCTTGTAGCAAGCTTTGGGCCGATGACTCCCGTTTCAGTTGACCCATAGCACAAGTTTAAAAGACTCCTAAGGACTTAATGGCTCGAGTCATACAGGCTTCAAAGAGTGGGCTAAGACACATCGAAGGCTTTCTTTCTTTTTTTTTTCTTTCTCCTAACATATCTATGCAAGACTTGAGATAACGATGAGACCACTAGCATGTCGTGACTGGAAAAATTTTAAAAATTTTAAACTTTACACTTTCTAATTTTTAGTCACGTCACTACCAAAATTTATCGAATTTAATTCTTAAAGTTAATTTAATTTATTCATAATAAATATTTATCTTAATTAAGAAATTTCAGTTGATTTAATTAATTACCATTTAATTAACCATTTAAGTAAGTTAAGCATAATTCACATTTTTACAAAATTTTCTTTTATTCAAATTTACAATTTCTACAAGCTTAGTTAATTAGTATCTTAATCAAACTCTTAGTTATTAATCCAAAATCATTAAATTAAACCATGGATTATGACTTTTCCCTTATTTAGTAACCCTAATTCAAACATTCCTCCCAATACAACCCTAGGCCAAATTAAATTCTATAAAATTCCCCCCAACTCCACTTTCCAAGCTCAACCTAGCAGCCACCAAGAGAAGGTTTGCTCCTGTCTTCTCTCCCTCCCCAACCGTCTCCTCTTCTCCCTTCTTTCTCTATGGAATTTTTGTAAACACACAATATCTTCTTCACACACCACCACCTTCATCTCAATCACTTTCACACACTCAACAACATACGCTTTCATACATACTCAACACACAAGTGGAAGGAAAACATGTGCATTCTCATCATATATACATACATACACACATGCACAAAACAAATTGCCTTTCTCCTTGACACAACAAGCTGCTCCATCTTGCCAAGAACACACACATCTACGAATTTCAAATTTTGATGTGTGTCATTGGTGGAAGATGAAGGCCAAAGCCACCACCACCATCACCACCGCCGTGCGCCACCACCTCGGCCACCACCTACAGCCACTGCCTCTCCACACACATACACACATTTTACAAATTTCACAATTTATGCAATTTCTTGCGTTAAACAAGTGGGCAAGGGAAAATAGAGCCACATTTTGGCTAAGTCGCCCCCACTGAACACAGCCACCACCGTGCACCAACCTCTACTGCCGACAACACCACCACCACATTTCACCACCAAAACTCCACGCATTCCGCCCACTTCACCTCTACAAGCCAAACCCAAACCTTTAGCTTTATTTCTATGTCAAAATCTCATCTTTTTTTTCGAAATTTTTGGGGCTAGGCGACCGATTCAGCTCGGTTTTCCTCTCCTCTCGCCGCCTTGCACCCAAATCAGCCCGTTAGGGCCATCACCTCCGTGGGCGACACGCTCGGGCGTGGTGTCGCCGACGAACGGGGTGAAGCCGGCCACCCCTCGGCCGACAACCCCATGCCCCTCTCCCTTCTCTATCGAATGAAATGGGGGGTTGTGGGAGCAATATATTATATTTTGTGATATTTAAATTTTAACCCCAAAGTTTTGCCTTGTGTCATTTTTGCCCTAAACTCTTTATTTCGCTTAAATGAGCACAAAACTTATGATTTCATCACTTTTGGCCCTCATATTTTTTATCTCTTTCGAATGGGCCCAAAAACCTATGTTTTATTCATTTTAACCTATAAACTTTTATTTTTAGTTATTTTAGTCCTTTATTTTGAGGATTCTTTCAAGTTAGTTTTAAAAGTTTATAAAATTTAAATTTTAGTTCATGTTTAACTTTATTTATTTAAAACCCATAAATTAGCTTATACTTATTTTAATTTAAGCCCCATTTTATTAAATATGAGATTTAATGAATTTAATTATTTAAATTATAATTTTTTTGATTTATTGAATTTTTGAGGATTTCTAAATTAGTTTAATTAAACTCATATATTTTATACCCAAATCTTAGTTAATCCTTGATTTTCTAGTTTCCCCTAACTTTTGGGTATTAGTCACATTAGGCACAATACTTTAAGCATTTTATACAATTATTTTATTATAAATAATTTATTTATAAAATAACTCATTTTAACAAAAATCCTAATTTGAGTTTCATATTCTTTTATAGGTGAGGAGTGAAGAATTAGTGAGTAATGTGACTAATACCCAAAAGTTAGGG
>CAVNYN010210633.1:20023-122920 GCA_963692815.1 Nyctanthes arbor-tristis | reverse complement strand
CTCCAAACACAATACTAGAAACTTCCTCCATTATTCTTTCAAATTTTGAAAACCATGCTCTAATTACCATTTCTATGTTCATCTTTACTTTATTTCATTATTTGAGACTTACAATTTTTTTATTTTTTAATTTTTTTAACATATAATTCTGCATAATTGTCAAAATAGCACTCAAACAACCATAATAAGACTTGAAAAAATTAAAGCATAAATCCTCTGACAAGCCCATACCAAAATAATACTGGACCCCTAAACTTTGCAAAATTCAAAGAGATAAACAAGCATCTCCTACTCAAACAAGCAAGCTGGAGCCATCTCTCTCTCTCTCTCTCATATTTTTCCTTTACCTCTCAAAGTATGCTCATTTGGGTGCCTTTAGCGTCTCATTTCTCTCACATTTTATGACTATAACCATTGATTCAAAACCATTGCAGATGCTGAAATTGGAGTTTGTTATGGAACTCTGGCAGACAATTTACCTTCTGCGCACAAGTGATTGATCTTTGCAACAGACACAACATAAAAGGAATTCGACTCTACAATCTTAACCCGCATCCTCCTCACTTTCTTCCTTTGGCTCATCCTTCTTCTCCTCCTTAGCAGGGAGACAGCAGCAGCAGCAGTGCAACCACCTGAGACTTACAATTTGTAAAGAGAAGAGGAGAATATTGCATAAAGAGTCGAATTGCAAGAAAGAGAACAAGAAAAAGAAAATAAAAGAAGGAACAAGATGAAGATTTGTTACCTAGAGCATCACTCCGAGGTAGAACTTCGAAAACCAAATCGATTTTGAATGAGGATTTGGGAATTAGGGTTCGTCACTTCTTCTTTGTTCCTTAGAATCATTAGAAAAACTGTCGGGTGAATATCTGATTGTAATTTGGACTGGGTTGTGTAAGCTAGTATATTTAATGTTGGGCTTGAAAGTTGTTGGGCTCATTTTTTTTAGTTATGGACCTAGCTGAAAAATCAAACAAGAAAAACAATAGCTATTGGGCTTAAGACTATTCTCTTTGGGAGTCCAGCTCACTAATAAATCCGCCCCTGCTTGCATGCCAAATATCATTATGGGTCTTTTGGTTGGTCAACACTTGCCCCAACTTGTGGGTTCAAGCTGTTGACAGCACTGTCTTGCTTGTATTATTTTTAGCATCTATCAAATATATTCTTATTAAAAAATGCCCAAGGCAATGAAACTATAATGCAAGCCAAACCAATTACAAAAAGAAAAAAAATTTCATTTTTTAATATTTATTTTGCGATATAAACTCTTACTTCTAGTGGTTTATATACAGAGATGAGAAGATGTGACTTTAATTCAAAACCTCTAATATAGAGTTTTCCAGTACCATTATTTATATATGTCTAGTCAATGACAAGTTTTATTATATAATTTCATTTCATGAAATAAAATAATAAATACCATCACGATGCTTTTAACCTGGTTTTCCAAAAATACGAATGATTTTTCCATTTCAACGTAGACTTTTCTTCATATTAATGAGCATTTTTTTAAATTGTTTTTCTTGCATTAATGAACCACCATTTTATGTATATACGTGTCAAGAAAGATAAGAACGTATATTTCATCCTATATTCCACTAAATAATTAAATTATGAATAGTGTACCACTTGTGTAATGCACACAAAGAATTTAATTTTTTATCTTTGTTGTGATAAGAAAAGAAATGCCAAGGAGTAGAAATTAAGGGTGGGACTCTCTGTCCCGAAGGATAGGGAGACCGACTTTCCCCCGGATTCTTCCAAACTGGGGCTGACTTTCACCTTTGATTTTGGTTTCTTTTGGCTTTTGGTGGTCTTGATTGTCAGATTGTGCTTCTTTGATGACGGGCTTGGTGTGTTTAAGTCTCGAAGCTTGGTGTTGTTGCTTATTGGTCGCACCTCCGGCACCACTGCCCTCGGCTTCAATCAGCTGATGCTGTCTCGAGCCCATCTGGAGCTTTGCTGCGGTAGGCCACCAGGACACCGAGTTGGCGCGGCCTTCCATTTTCCGCAGCTCTGGCTCGTTGTGGGGTTGGTAGTGGTGGAACGTTAGCCTTTGCTCGGTTTTGATTTCTCATCTGTCGATCTGGCACACCACCACTGTGGTTACACTGCCTGAGAAGTGATTCAACGCGTGCAGAGCTCTCACAATGTTCTGGGTTCTAGTCGTGACTCCAGCAGTGTGGTTGGGATAGCCTTTCGTAGAAGTTCTAGTAGGGCAAAAGCAAGCGATGGCACTGACAATGTCATGGAATTATTTAGACCTAATCTGGTTAGCTTAACCTGTGTCAAATTCTGTATTTTCTCCTCTTTGTTATGTAGCAGTTGGATGGATTATATACTTTTGTACCTTCATGTATATTGAAATGAACTTTGCTTTCAAAAAAAAAAAAAAAAGAGTAGAAATTAAAGGCCACAACATTAGGAGGAAAAAAATGCAATATTCACTCGAAGAAATTAGAGCATACACAATTTTTCTCTGTGTTTGACATCGACATGTCAAAAAGCGCCTTTTTTTGATATTTAAACAAGAATTTTCTTTCTTTTTTTTTTTTTTTTTTTTTTTGTAACACAATTAAGCGAACTTCAATTAAGAGTGTAGGCTCAAACTTAAAAGATTTTATCCTTGTAAGAGGGTTTTTTGCCACTTGAACTATCACATATTGTTTAAGATGTTATTAAATAAAACAATACTATTTGTCTAAACTAGAAGCAAATTTCAATTTTTGAGCTCAGTAAATGGTGCTGCAAAGAAAAAATTTAGGTACTCGAGGAGTATACTAATTCGGTACTTCAAGCCAGTGAAGAACCTACACGTGAGTTCTTAGACCCAAATTTTAGGACCTTTTAACCCATATGTGGGTTGTTAAGTGACCTGGAACACTGTAAATAGAGTACCAAATATTTTCTGGCAAAGTAGGTGAAGAACTCGGTCAAGAAGCAACAGAAAGAAGAGGCGTGAGTCTGCAATCATAAAAAAAAAAAAAAAAAGGAACTTGAAACAGAGCAACTCGAATGCAAAAGAGAAGAATGTGAATGTTTTTGTTAAATGGGTTCAAAATAGAAAATTATCAGTTGTACAATTATACGGTTGCTTGAGACTATGATAGTCACAGAAAATGCTAGAAAAGACCCTCATATATCCTATCTACTTTATGCTATTTTAGCAATACCGTAGAGGCTCGTTCTTTACTTCATGTGATCGTGCTCATGGATAGAGCATTAGCTAAGAATTGGGGGGTTTATTTTGGAGCCGTGTCGTATCATTAATACCTGCATGAGGAGAGACCGACAATGTCCCAGACACGACTCTCCTAAACCAACCACTTTTACCAGACTATTTTAATTGAAAATGAATAGAAAAAGTGCAGGAAAAAAGAGTGGGAAAAGTGAAAAAAAAGGAAAGATATAGAGAGAAATTCAAAAATATTGATAAACTAGTAGTGCAAGACGTTGATATGGATGTGGAATGTAGAAAGAACGTTTGAAATGATGATGATCAAAAAGTTGTGAAAAAATGATGAAAAAATAAGATAAATGTGTGGCGAGAGATAGAGGAAAATTCAAAAATATTGATAAAATAGTAGTGCAAGGCATGGAGATAGATATGGAATGTAGAAAGGATGTTAGAAATTATGATAATCAAAAAGTTGTGAAAAAATGATGAAAAAATAGGATAAATGTGTGAAGAGAAATAAAGAGAAATTCAAAAATATTGATAAAATAGTAGTGCAAGACGTGGAGATGGATGTGGAATGTAGAAAGGATGCTAGAAATGATGATGATCAAAAAGTTGTGAAAAAATGATGAAAAAATAGGATAAATGTGTGAAAAAATGATTGAAAAAAAAAGTAGAAATTAAAATAAAAATAAGAAACATACAGATGCACCAAATTGTTTTTACCTCTCTCTTTCCATATAGAAAGAGTGTCTAGAAGCTGACACGGAGCTAGGAATTTAGGTGAGTGTGGTCCAAAATTTTGAGAGTGCAAAAATGTAGAATAATTCATTAATGAATACAAGTTCACATAAGGTACCTTACAATTGTTCTTTACGGGTTTTCATACCCTGAAACTACTTCATAATGATTTCATTAACAACCTTCAAAAATATGTCTTTTTCTACATAAACAAGAAGGCTATCATTCATCCACTCATCACCCATTCGATTGCGTAATCTATTCTTTACAATGGTCATTGTAGAAAAATACTATTTCCACACTAGGAGTGATAAAAGTAATGCCAAAGTCAAAAGCTTGAAAATCAAAGGATATAGCCTATGTTTCTTTCTCTGCACTAACTTCCCTGCAAGATCACGAAGGCCTTTTAACGATGTTAGAATGCACATCAACAATATAAGTATCAAGTTGATCCTTAAGTTTGAGGATATCCTAGAGCAATTACATATTCATTATGATATTATCCACACTATAATCTAGACTTCTATAGCCAACTGCTGTTGACGTTGGGGTTTGACATAGACCCAAGTCAGCATTAAAAGTGTGATGGGATGATGAGGTAAGATTAAGGTTTCTTATCAGAGTGAGGTCTGACGTGAACGTGTGAACGGGAGGAGTTTGATCAGGAGACGAGTTCGGGAGCAATTGAGTGTAATGCAATAATTCTCTCTCTAGATTCCATATTTTAGGCAAAAAACACCTCTTCTTTTTTGGTACCCAAAAACACTTATTTTTAGGCAAATCTCGGGGTACTTTGGGGATTTTATACAACTTGTTCAGACATGAACTTAGTTGATACATATAAAAGTACAATGTTTCTTTAGTTTTTCTTAACAACTGCCTTCAACTATCAACTAACTCTTACACCCGACATGAGTTCCCATTCATACTATAGACTGTCCTAATCCTATCATAAAGAAGATATAGGCTTCTGTTAGGCCATTCCTGATCGGGTGTTTCTGTTCAGCCGGTTTTTGATCGGTTGACTATTTTCGATCTTCAGTTATACATTTAGCCTTATTCTCAATATTTTTCTAATCGGTTAACTAGGTCCTGATCGGATCATTTCGGATTGGCCCAAAAGTTCCAATATTATATCATATAATTTGGCACTATTTTTTGCATTCTCTTGTTCATTCAACCAAGTTTGGATTGGCCAACATGGTTGTCCTACCTAGATGTCGCCTAGTTCTGAACGTCAAATCTAGATCGGCCAAAACGGGAAGATCAGACTCTAGATCTGGATCGGCCAAGATATGTTGGATCTCAAATTGACTAGAAAGCACCTATTGTGAAGAGACCTAGATCGGCCAAAATAAGAAGATCAGAACTCTAGATCCGGATTAGCCAAGATATGCCAGATCTCAAATTGATTGGAAAACACCTATTGTGAAGAGATCCAGATCGGCCGAAATTGGATGATCAAAACTCTAGATCCAGATCGGCCTGACTAGCATAAATGTGCGATACAATCTCTTTGATCTTTCATTATTGGTAACATGTCTAGATCTTCCTAATCAGATCCTCTTTTCTATGACCTCAAATACGGTTGACTAGCCAAACTAATATAAACAATTGCGCCCAGTGGTTGGGGTTAAGTATCGCTAAACACCGTAAAAATTCAAATTTGATGGGAGTTGGGATGTGAAGCTGCTTTATGATTTACATTTTAGCCTTCTGGTCCTCAGATTTTCAATGGGGCAGAAGAATGACCGGGCCTCTAGGCACTCACTACAAATCTAACTTAACGGCTCAGAACTTTTGGATAGCGGATCTCACAACATATGCTGATTTGAGCTTTTCACCCTTCTGTGTATAGGAAAAGACCATGTATGCACTTTGTTTCCATAACTCCAGTCTTGTTGATTCCAGTTGACTTGGAAAGATTATATAGCCGCTAATAAGATCATTGTATGTTTTCTCACTTCGGAGTAAGACATCCGATATTGCCCATCTAGGAAGAAGAAAGGGGCCGCAACATTTAAGGTGCAAAAAAATTGAGGAGGCAACAGGCCAACCATAGCTGAAAAGTCACTTTCCAAAGGAATTGGTGTCATATCGCCTCAGGATGGCAATCATGATATGTTCTTTCTCTCTATCCACTAGAGCTGAGCCTCTAATTTCGTAAAGCTGAAGGATAGACTTCCTAGAATATATTGAGATGCCAGGTCTATTCACGACCCTGGCCCTAAGTCCTGAAGAAAGTCCCAACCAGCGTCAGAAAATCATATGAGATGTTGGCGAGGAGCTAGGCTAAGAAAGATGATGACAAGTTCCCACAGATGGACGTTATAGAGTCCATTTGCTCAATTTTCCTCCTTGGCTGCTCAACTAGTGAATGCACTTGGCCATTCTCAGTCTAAGACAAAAGAGCTTATGGACTATCAAAATCATTTATAAGAGGAGTCTGGGCAGGACAAAATTGAACTGAATGCTCTGAAGGGGAAACTTACCAAAACCAAGAAAGAACTGGAGTATGAGAAGTCAGGTCAGCTGATGGACCTCCAGAATATTATACCTCCAATATTCATGTCCTGGAGAAACAATTCAAATATATGGTTCACAACCCTAAGGTGGAACTGGGCAGATCGAAAGAAGAAGCCTGAGCCGACTATGTAACTCAAGCCAGAGGCTTCCGTGATTTTAAGCTTTATGAGGCCGATCAGTTTGACTCCTTTATTTTAGGCCAGGAGGACATTATAACAAAGGTGAAGGACAAGTTTCCAAATTTGATCTCAAACTTTGCATGAGAAACTTAAAGCAGATCATGAGCTTAACTTTGCCAAGCAAAAGTAAGATAATCCAAGAATTATAGTTGACTGCCCTAACCCTGAGAAGGATAATTTACTGGTAGGAGAAAAGCCCGACACTTTAATTGTTCACTGAAACTCGTGTGCTTTGTATACTTGGTTCGCATGCTCATTGTATATGGTCGGCACTTAAGTTTATCTAATCAAATGATTTTTATCTTGTCTTAAGCACTTACAAATTTGTCCTATATGGATGATTCTAAGATCAGATATTATAATCCAACCATAAATCAGAATGATCAGAGCTCTTCTTCCCTACTGGCCAATCTCAAAAGTACGTGGAATTGAACCATTCAGCTAATTTTGTGATTGCACATAATTGTCCAATTAGGAATTGAAATGATCAGAGCTCTTGTTCCGTTTCACTTATGGGCTTACACTTGTATTGAATGTAGTTTTGTACATAAAATTCAAGGCCCTCAAAGAGTGTAACGACACCTGAATGCCATTTTACTCTTCAATTTCGAGTTCCTTGATTTAAATAGCTTGTTTTCAATCAAAAGGGTCACGAATCAACTAGTTTTTAGTCAATCCGCGCCTCGTGCACAGGCGACTTGCTTCTGGTTGTTTAAACATTCAGGTGATCTAGGAAATCTTTCAAAATATTCGCTTAAAATAGAATTTTCCAAGTATTAATTCCCTAAGTGTTAGGCGAGACTTTCACCCCATTGAACATGTAAGACCACTACCAGTCTTATTTAGCATGTCACAACCTAGCTATCTTTAACGAGTACCCAATCAGAAGCTTTGTCCGATTAGGAATGCCTCTGATTTATGATTTTCATTTATCTTTGAACGTCACCTGATCGGTAATCTTTGGCCAATCGGGATTGATTTCCAACACATCTCCAAATGTTCTTTAAACAACAATTTGTCACACAATTCTTGATCGGTATATTTTAGATGATCAGGATTGATTTTCAACAGGTCTCCAAACGCCATTTGGACACTTGTTTTTGCGCGATTCCTAATCGATCATTTTTTGACGATCAAGATTGGTTTCCAGCATGTCTCCGAATGTCGTTTAGACAATTATTTTTTGTGCGATTCCTGATCTCAATATATTTTGGCCGATCAAGATAGATTTTCGACATGCCTCTAAATAGCGTTTAAACGATTATTTCTTGTGCGATTCCTACTAGGTACTTTTTGGCCGATCAAGATTGATCTTCGGTATGCCGCTGAATGTCATTTAGAAGATTATTTCTCGTGCGAGATCCTGATCGATACTTTTTGGCCGATCCGGATTGATGTTCGGCATGCCTTCGAATGTCGTTTAGACGATTATTTTTTGTGCGATTCCTGATCCGTACTTTTTGGCTGATCAGGAATGATTTTCGGCATGCCTCTAAATGTTGTGTAAACGATTATTTCTCGTGCAATTCATGATCAATACTTTTTGGCCAATCAGGAATGATTTTTGGCATGCCTTCAAATGTCGTTTAAATGATTATTTCTCTTGTGATTCCCGATAGGTACTTTTTGGCCGATCAAGGTTGATGTTCAGCGTGCCTTTGAACCATTTAGACGATTATTTCTCGTGCAATTCCTGATTGGTACTTTTTAACCTATCAGGATTGATGTTCGACATGCCTCTAAATGACGTTTGAGCACCTATTTCATGACAGACCTTATCAGCTTTTTTCAACCGGTTAGGATCGTTTTTTACAAAGCTTTCAAACGCCATTTCTTCACTGTTCCGTGTGAGGCCTGATAGGTACTTTTCGGCTGACCAAGATTGAGGTTTATTGTGTCTTCTTTACTATGTCTACCTCAATCCCCTAGTGGCGGAGCTCAAATTCATTGCATTTTTGTGAGTTGTATTAGCAAAGTAGTATATTTTAGAACCTTATCTTCTATTATACTGGTAATCCTGTGAACGAGATCCCCAGTCAGGCTTGTTCAACCTAGGAAAATGAGTTCTCTGATTGGGCTCAACGAGCCTTGTGAATGAGGTCCGGGGCTTTAATGCTTTAGTCATGCTAATTCAACCTAGGGAATCAAGTTCTCTGATTGGGCTTGACGAGCTTTATGAATGAGATCTGGGGTTTCGATGCCCCAGTCATGCTGGTTCAGCCTAGGGAATCGAGTTCTTTGATTGGTCTCGACGAGCCTTGTGAATGAGATCGTAGGGCATCGATACTTTAGTTGGACTCTTTGCCTAGGGAATCGAGTGTTATGATTAGGCTCAACAAGTCTTGTGATTTGATCTGGGACTTTAGTTCCCCAGTAGGGCTTTCCGTCTAAGGACTCAAGTCTTCTAATTAGGCTTAATGAGCCTTGTGAATGAGATCTGGGGTTTCGGTGCCCCAGTCAAGTTGGTTCAGCCTAGGGAATCGAATTCCCTGATTGGACTCAATGAGTTTTGTGAATGAGATCCTGGTGCATCGATGTCCTAGTTGGACTTTCTGCCTAGGGAATTGAGTTCCCTGATTAGGCTCAACAAGCTTTCTGATCTGATTTGGGGCTTTGGTGCTCCAGTTAGGCTTTTTGTGGGAATTGAGTTCCCTGATTGGGCTCAACAAGCCTTGTGATTTGATCTGGGGCTTTGCTACCCCATTTGGGCTTATCAAGCCTAGGTTTCTATTGTAGACATCCTTCACTTTAATCATTCTTGTTACTCTTATTTGAAGCGGCAATGCTGATAGGGTTAAGTCTAGCCCTGATTAGACACAAGTCCTGGTAATCCGACTGATAGTGTTTCTTCTAATGTTCCATGCTCCAGTGGTGTGGCAAACCCCTCCCATTCAAATGTTTTAACTTGTATGCCTCATTCGACAATATTTCAATAAGCTTGGGCGGACCTTTCTATGGATTTTGTAGTGTTGTCGGTGTGAGAAATACTTTTTGAAAAATAGATCCCATCTTTCAAATTCCTGGATCTTGATCTTGCCGTGATAGCACTTCATTTTTCAAGAGCTGGATAATTTCTTCTTTCCGACTAAGAGATTTTTCCATAGTGCCAAGGGCTTTTTCAGGCTGATTTAGATGGGAGGGCTCTATTTTTATTCTGGTCTGTTGATCTGCAAACTTATCGGATCTCAGAAATTATGCAATTCTTTGTTTCAATTCTAACCTTCTCACAATACTTTGTCAACTATGGCTCTTTTATTCTATAGGTACCGTTGATTTGGTTCACGACTAACTATAGACCATTGTTTGACTAGTACTCAAAGTCATTCCGATGGATCTAGACCCTAGTAGTGCTTCACATTCCGCTTTATTATTCATGGTAGGAAATTCAAATCTATGAGCATGGAATAAGACTTGTTGAGGTCAGTAAAGTAACTATGCAAACACCAAGTCCAGTTACTTTTCTTGAATAAAGTCGACTTAGGTACACAAACAGAATACTTTACTTCCCTGACGAATCTGTTTCTTAGAATTTTTACTACTTCTTTTACTAATGTCTTATCTCTTTGTTTGCCACTTTTGTTTTATTTTCAGATCCAGGTTAGGTTTTTGACAAGCTAGCTTTGATGCTATCCTTTCCATATCCTCTCGTGACCATGGAAAAGCATCTAAATTATTGCTTTTCAAAAAAGAAGTGAATTCTAACGTTTTCAGCGCTCTTAGGTCTGCATTTATACAACGCCAAATTTCCGATCTTGCATCAGTCATTGGTATTAGGCTTAGCCTCATCCTCATGGCAGCTAGGATATTGAGTTGGAGGTAGAAGTGGCTGTTGCTTCAAATATTCAAGCTCCTTATGAAGGAATTCAACTTGCGCCTGAGTAGCTCTAAGCTCTTGGTTGACGAATGCATTCAAATTTCCTTTTCCAACCCCTCTTAATGATTTCGGAGAAGAGTATGGCTCTCAGCCCGGTTACTCGTGGTTGTTTGATTCGTCACCATTTTTCTGAATTGAAATAAGCTGGATGATATTTTAGATGCTGGTATGGGCCTAATTTATCACAAGCGAGGCCCTCCTTTTAGCTCCAATTGTTGACGTTGAGTTTTACCGTAGACACAAGTTAGCAATAAAAGTATGATGGGAGGGTGACGTAAGATCAGGATTTCTTATTGGAGTAAGGTCCGACGTGAATGTGTGAACAGGAAGAGTTTGATATTGAGACAAGTTCGGGAGCAAATGAGTGTAATACAATAATTCTCTCTCTAGATTCTATATTTTAGGCAAAAAATGCCTCCTTCATTTTAGCACCCCAAAGCCCTTATTTATAGGCAAATATTAAGGTACTTTGGGGATTTTATACAACCTGTTCAGACACAGACTTAGTTGATACATATGAAAGGACAATGTTTCTTTAGTTTTGTCTTAACAACCACTTTCAACTGTCAACTAGCTCTTGCACCATACACGAGTTCCTATTCATACTACAAACTGTTCTGATCATGTCGTAAAAGGGATATGGGCTTCTGTTTGGTCATTCCTAATCGGGTCTTCCTGTTCGGCCTGTTTCTGATCGGCTAACTCTTTTCGATCTCCAGTTATACATTTAGCCTTATTCTCAATATTTTTCTGATCGGCTGATGGGGTCCTGATCGGATCATTTTGAATCATCCAAAGAGTTCCATATATTATGTCATATAATTTGGCACTATTTTTTGCATTCTCCTGTTCGCTCAACCAAGATCAGATCAGCCAACATGGTCCAAGTGCCGCCTAGTTCCGAATGCCAAATCTGGATCAGCCAAAATGGAAATATCTGAACTCGAGATCTGGATCAACCAAGATATGCCTGATCTCAAATCGACTAGAATGCGCCTATTGTGAAAAGATCCAGATCGGCCAAAATATGAAGATCAGAACGCCAGATCTTAAATCGACTGGAAAGTGCCTATTGTAAAGAGATCCAGATAGGCCAAAATGTGGAAGATCAGAGCTTCAGATCCTGATTTAGGTCCAGATCTTCTCATTCAGCTCCTCTGTCAAGTCCTTGACACGCCGACTCTGTCTGGTTGAGACGTCAGACTGATATCAACAACTGCCAACAAAGAATTAAAAATAGACAACACAATTTAAAGAGTAAATAGGATATCAAATTATTCTAATTCAATTATAAGCCCCAAACTTCATAATAAAAAAAGAATCTTGGATAAACCCTAAAATAATAAAAAAACACAAATACACAATTTCAAGTGAAATAAGAACTCTAACTATTGTAGAATCAACAATATACTAAGCAAAAACATACCAAAAGAACTATAAAACTAAAATTCTCATAGATATTTTGAAGAAGTGCTTAACTCTTTGATAGTTTAAAATTTTAAAAGAGATTCTAAAAGAAAAAAATAGACTAGTTTTATTACATTCCCTTCACCGTTGGTCTTCCAGGCTCTTCCGATCTGCCGCCGTTCAAGTCACCGGAAGGTGCGAAATTCAAGTTTTTTGAACTCAAATTGTCGAAGTGGAAGGACGAATTTGAAGAACGAAATTGCAGTAGAATTGCAGAACGTTCTGTTTCTTAATTTCTCTACATTGTCATTTGTTTGTATGTATGTAACTAGGTTGGTTAGATATATTTATTTGTTTTGGGCTTAAGAAACTCAGTCGTTTTAATTCATTCCTGGCCAGATAACAATTTTTTTTTTTTTAATTTGGGCTGGCCAGATTACAAAATTTGTTTTTGCTTGGGCCAGTGCGTTCTGGCCCAAGTTTAACTGGACTGCTTGAGAGTTGAGTATGATCTATAGACTGCACTTGTCTTAAATGGGCTCCGTCCCAACTGGGTGCACTCGGAATGTGCTAAGAGAGCTTTCCAAATGTAGAGCCTTCAACTTAATTTCGTAATTATTCAACTAAAGTATCATACAACAAAAAATAACTAAATATATAAAATTAACGACTAAACACGATTTGCAGAAACTTTGAAAAAACAAGTAAGTTGAATATTCATTCTAATCGGCCCCTTTCAATTTTATTTATAGACTGGAAAAGAGTAAGATAGTCATTCATTTTTTAGCATTAGAAAACGACACTAGAACAAGAAATGTAAGGATATTAGTATCTATACACTTAGCTCAGTACTTAAGGTAGCCCTCGTATATAGCCTGTTACTAAAAATTTGTTTTTGATATTACTAGGAATTGTAAGGAGGAGAATTAAACTCTAGTGGAGGATATGAGAAATCAAGTACTGGAAAAAATCCAAGTACTTTAAGAGTACCTTAATACAGTACTCCATGCTAATGAGGAACTTATACATAGGCTCTTGAGCTTCATTTTTAAAACCTTTACACTTATGTGTGAGTTGTTAATTTGTTTGAAATATCAGATATTTTTTCCATTAGACCACATGAGTCTTGACATCTTGTTACTATAAATAGTTGATGAAAATATCAATTATTTTAAAACTTACCAATTTTTTGGAAAATGTGGTGTGAATATATGTATCACAAGACTTAGTTCTAGAACATTTTATTATTCAAAGATATCTATTCCAACTCCAAGCATTGTGGGAATTTATGACAAAAATTTAATTTCAAACGTACACATACCGTACCATTTTCAATTGATTGGGACCTCCATTTCGTCATGTAATTATGAAACTACTTAAAGTCAATCATATACAGATACAAAATAATTGTAGTCAAAAGTAGTTAATCATTATCAATTAACCTTTCAAGTGGGACCGTTATTTGTCATAAAATTCAATCAATTAATTGGGTATATCCTTTCCCAAAAAAAAATTGGGTTTATTTTTAGGGTAAAATTGCAACAAAGGCTATGCACTTTCTTTTGCAACCTTTAAATCTGAAATAGGATTACTCATAGCTTTTGGAAAGTTGGTGCCTTCACCCAAATGAATGGTGAATTTATTTACTCCCTCAGTTCTACAAAGATAAGATGGTAGGTATGTTCATGCAAATTAAAAAATTGTAGTAATGTGATTGAAATATTTAATTTAACATGTATTTTTTCATTTTACTATGTCTACTGAATTACTAATCTGAAATTAATTCCAATGGAAACAAAGTGGGAGGGGTCAATGTCCAGGTAGAATATGAAGGGTTGCTTGCAAATGCCAACATTGAATGGAGCAAATTGTTTGACTCGTTTTCCCTAATATTTTGGTATCAAAGTAGTTTAAGTAGTTAATTAACTAAGGATAAATATGGAAAACAACAATTAAATATAAGCTCAATATAGCAAACGGTTTATCTTTGTGAAATGGATGAAAATAGTATTGTAGACTATCTTTGTTGGGGGGCGGACGGAGAGTTATACTGTTGGGGTCCATTTGACACAAATTAATGAGATTCTATTATAATTGAAATCAAATTTCAAATTCACGTTGTATAAGAGTACATAGAAGTAATACATGTGTATAATGATAAAAAAGGTCATATTGAACTTAATTTGAAACCTTTTTATACACACGTCTTATTTTTTATATACGTGTCATTTTTTGTACTCTCATGTGATATGAATTTCAATTTTAATTTTAATTATATTAGTCTTCAATTGTTCGCCAAATGGACCTAATAGTTTTATGATAAAATTTATCCATTTGGATTAACGGTGCTAGTTTTCTAAAGACTGGGAGTCTCGCTCCTGGTCCAATTTAAAGGTAGGAGATGAAAGTGTAAGCGGATACAAAGATTGAGGACCATTAATAAAATTTATCCTAAATTTTGATACCAAATATAATTTGAATTTTATACAAAACGATGCAATGTAACGTCAGAGATAGCTTTAGTAATATGAGCCATTTAAATTAAAGCCGCATGTCAATTTTATATTCAACTAATAAAATCGTTGTTATAATGGAATACTTATTGATACGGAGTTATAATCCAGACACACTATGTGTCTCTGTTATAAAGACACATAGTATATGTGACGCATTTGATGCCACTTACATGACCTTACATGTTGGTCTATGAAACTAGTGGAAGAGAATGCGCTATATACATAGGGTGTCTCCATAGCTGAGACACCCGATGTCTTCCAACCAAAATGTAATTGTAGTACCATATAAGATAGTAGTTTTGTGATCTTTTTAGGAGGTGTCTGTCCAAAGTGGATGTATAAATGCACACCACTTACATTTTCACACTCACATAATGTGCATCTATATACTTAAAACAGAAGGTGCCATAACGACACCTTCGAAAGTGTCAAAAAACTTTTCATCATACAATACATTTAGTTTGTTATTATATCCTTACACTAAACAAAATGGTTCTCATACTTATTCAAATGGCTAATATTCACCCTTATGATATAAAATAATTTTCTAATAGCCATATGAATGTCATTATAATACTCATATGTTTCATATGGCTGCATGTCTGTTAGCCACATGCCAAATGTATTCACCTGGCTTGCATATAAATGCAGTCACACTAAATATATAAGTGTCATAAAGACACTCATGTGAGTGCTAGAAAATTTTTTATACAAAAACCATTCTTCATTTGTTAGAGAAATTTAAACAAATTGTATTAATGTGGTGAGATTTGGTATAAATTTTGAAAGTGGTTTGCTGGAAGTGTCTTGATGGATAATATGTCCATCAAAAATGATATGGTGCCAACTGTTATTTCTTTATAGCACCGACCGCTAGCCTCAATTGTAAAACAGTCCAGTTGGTTGATATTAGTTAGACTCACAAGACTCACATTCGTGTAAGCCGCTAGCATTATAAAAGTACTAGCTGTTGGTACTAAATTGATACTAATATGTCTACAGTATCAATCCAATCCTCTGTTGAAATAAAAAGAGAATGAATAAAAATGAGTAGTGTAGATTCATACGTACATCATGTCTCATTGTTTGGCTAATAAAAATAAAAGAAAGTTCATAAATAAATATAAGGAAAATGGAAAGTATATTTTTATTAGGATATATTTCACATATGGTCCTCAGTCTTTACACTTTGTATCAATTTGGTTCCTATTCTTTTTACAACGTCATCTGTCCCCAACTTTTCATAAATTCACACATAAAGTACATAATCCCATAAAAATAACCTTTATACCCTTTATTCTTTTCTTTTTTGGCAAAACCTTACTCTTTAAATATTAGCAAAATAATTTTAAAAAATTTAAAAATAATAAAAAAATTAATTTCTTCCCCATCTTATACATAGTTATCCACCTCTAACTCAACCATAAAAGGCAAATTTCGACAATCTTTTCTGACCATAAAAGAGGAGACCCCTATTGTGTTGATACTCATCCCATTTCCATCGGAAATGATAGGAAAAAAGGGGGTTTCTCCTAAAAAGGGAAAAAAAGGTTTTGTTTAGGTATTTGTTATTTTGATTAGGTTGGGAGTAGGGGGGTCGAATGGGTAGCTAGGTAGATAGGGGGAGAAAATTTATTTTCTTTTTTATTTTTTACTATTTTTTTATTTTTGTTTAAAGAGTAAGGCTATAAATCTTATAATAAAAGACTTTATGTGAGCATTTATGAATGATAGGAGACCACAACATTGAAAAAGAAAGGAATAGACACCAAAGTGATACAACGTGTAAATGTTGGTGGGTGTTTGATTCTTCATTATTTGTTTAAATTTGGGGAAATTATAATAAGGAGAAATATAGAATATATACTGAAAATGTAAAAAAATTTAAAATATGTGGTTAAAATTGAACATTTGTCAAATTAAATAGTCAAATCAATGGTAAGTAAAAGTATAATTCGAGATAATAATGAGAATCAAATAAGCCCTTATTGTGAATTGTCCAGCCATTGGAGTTAAAATACCAAAATCTTCAAAGCTTTCTTTTTTTTTTTTTTTTTTTTTTTTAACCAAGAAGTGGTTGGTGGTGGCTTGGGGGTCAAGTTGACATTTATTAATGTAAAAGTTATCTCATTTGTCATTTTACTTTTAAGAATTATCTCACTTAACATTGAATTTATTACAATTCTAGTTATTTTGCCATTGAACTTCTTGAAATTAGCTATTCCTAGTTGAGAACTTATATCATTTAATTATATTATATATCAATGATCGAAACTATCTGGAATATGTTTTTCATATTTTTCCTTTATTAATATTAAAGGCCCTAGTAACTATTAACTAATTGGTAAATGGAATTTTTATTTTATTTTATTTTATTTTTTGGTTTTGGGTTGGGGTGGGGCCTTTTATTGAGTTTCGTGGCAAGCAAAGAAGTTTCAAAGTATAATAATACATTGCCAGCAAATCCTAACCGGCAACCTCCGTAACTGCCGCCAAAACGGAGGCAGACTCGCCGTCGCCCACAAAGTTCAGATGCGGATGCCCAAAAAATACGGTAGAAGAAAGACATGAGGAGCAGATCGCAGAGGTAATATGGCCCTTCTGGTTGCACCAGTGTTGAACACTTAACTGCGTCAAATTGGTTCCTACCTGGCACCAAATTCTGCCGAATTCAACAAAAATTTTAGGTAAAATCTGCAAATTTAGAAGAATGGACGAATTTTTGTTCAGTCATTTTTCTGCAAATTTGGAAGAATGGACAAAGTTTTGTTCAGTCATTTTTCTTGTGCTTCCGTTCGAACTTCCGGAGCCCATGTTGCATTTATTTTTTCTTTTTTATTATTTTTATTCATTATTAAATGTGTTAAAGAGTTAACCCCCTTAAACGGGGGTTAATATAACCACCGTTAAGGTGGGGTTAACAAAATCAAACCCTCGGAGGTGCGGCTGAGCTGTTCTGAAACTCCATTTTTCTTTTTTTCCCCTAATGAACTCTTCCTTGTCTCCCTGTTATATACATGAATAAGTGAGTAACGATGACTTTCTTTCTCTGCTCTTGAAAAGTCTCTGAAAGAAGGGGGCTTTATTTTTTATTTTTTATTTTTCATTTGGGATCTTTGGGTGATGTCTTAATCTGCTTTTTAAATTATTTTTTGAAGTGTCTGAATCTTGCAAGATATTAAAAAAAAAAAAAAAAATTGACGAAAAAGTAATCAAACTTTAAGAAGAAATGGATGATGCAACAAATCTTGAATCAGCAGACTTTGTGGAGGTTGATCCAACTGGAAGATATGGCAGGGTATCTTTGTTTTTCCTGTTATACTTCCCTTTCTGCTAATATATGAGTTCTTCAGCTGGATTTGGATTTTAGGGCTTCATCTGTGCTTTTTTTTCCCCTGCAGTACAATGAGATTCTTGGAAAAGGAGCTTCAAAGACAGTGTAAGCAGTTTTTCTGTTGATGCTCCGTTTGGTCTCTTCTAATTTGAAGGTTTCTTTCTGATTGTCCAAAAGACTAAATTGAAATGGTGTCTTCTGGATTCAGAATGGCCCCTATTTTTTGGTGTTACTATATCAAAATTTAGTCTTTTTAGGATTTTATAGATCAGAGGCGGCAAATGTTATATCTTCTTTTGTTTTTCTTTATTTATGTAGATATAGAGCATTTGATGAGTATGAAGGGATTGAAGTTGCTTGGAATCAAGTTAAGCTATATGACTTCCTTCAGAGCCCTGAAGATCTTGAGAGGCTTTACTGTGAAATTCATTTGCTCAAAACATTGAAACACGAAAATATTATGAAGTTCTACACATCTTGGGTTGATATTGCTAATAGGAACATCAATTTTGTGACTGAGATGTTTACTTCTGGAACTCTTAGGCAGTAAGTATATGTCAAACTTGAACTGATCTCCTTATCCATAATTTTGTGTTGATTTTATCTTATAGCAATTAGATCATAGTTTTATGTTTAGAAATCCAATTTTCTCTGTTTTTGTTTGAGTTTGATAGGTATAGACTGAAGCACAAAAGAGTGAACATTAGAGCGGTGAAGCATTGGTGTCGGCAGATATTGACGGGGTTGGTTTATCTTCACAGCCATGATCCACCTGTCATCCATCGAGATCTCAAATGTGATAATATCTTTGTTAATGGGAACCAAGGGGAACTAAAGATTGGAGATCTTGGTTTAGCTGCTATCCTGCAAAAATCGCATGCCGCGCACTGTGTTGGTACTTTCTTTTCTAGTTGTGTTATTACCAAAATATACTTCAATAGATTACAAAATTAGTTTTGTTGCTTTCTGGAAGTCACTCAGGCTTTTCTATGATTTGCATTGGTAATCTTGGGATTTTTTTTTTTATTAGGGACTCCTGAATTTATGGCTCCAGAAGTCTATGAAGAGGAATACAATGAATTAGTTGACATATATTCTTTTGGGATGTGCCTATTGGAAATGGTTACCTTTGAATATCCATATGGTGAATGCACTCACCCAGCTCAGATATACAAGAAAGTTATATCTGTAAGTCTTTTGCCCTCTTGACCTGAGTTTCTTTTGTTTATGTTGTCTCTCTGGTGACATATTTTAATCTTAGGGGGAGAAACCAGATGCTTTATATAAAGTGAAAGATTCTGATATACTCCAATTTGTGGAGAAATGCTTAGCTACCGTGTCTCAGAGGCGATCAGCTAAAGAGCTTCTTGACGACCCTTTTCTTCAAATCGATGATTGCAATGTAGAATTAAGGCAAATAGAGAACAGAGATTTGAATGCCATGGATCCTTTATTAAGGCAGCCTTACCTCGAATTAGATTACGAAAGAAATTCATTTACTGACTATTCCTTTGGAGGATACTCGAATGGCTATACTATTGAAGAATCGAATGGATGGTCTCATAATTTGAATGAAGTCGGGCATAGTGCAATTGAACTGTTTGAGCATAATGATGATGAACACAATGAGGATGTTTCTCAGCTCGATATAACTATTAAGGGTAAGAGAAATGAAGATGGTAACATCTTTTTGAGACTCAGAATATCGGACAAAGAAGGTAAGCAAATTAATAAAGTTATTTGGGTGTATTTAGTTCAATTGATCAATCAGTTTTTACCATAAAAGGGTGGTGCTGAGAAATGGCATTATGGTTGCTCCTTTTTCAGGTAGGGTGAGAAACATATATTTCCCGTTTGACATTGAAACTGATACGGCATTAAGTGTCGCAACTGAAATGGTTGCAGAGTTAGATATAACAGATCAAGATGTGACTAATATAGCCGATATGATTGATGGAGAAATTGGTTCGTTGGTTCCCGAGTGGAGACCAGGGCCCGGATATGAAGAGACTCCCCGGTTTTCAAATGCCAATATCTGCACAAATTGTGCTTCTAATCATACCTCTATAGGTTCATTCTTGAATTTTCTGTCAAATAAGCCGGGTGGAAAAACATTGCAGTTTTTAGAGTGTTCGGATGGATGTACTGCTACACATGGACGGTTTGAGGAATTTACATATCGAGTTGATAGTCCCCGTCAGTTTGTATGTAATGGTGCAAATGAACCAGCTTTGACAAATGGCACCAATGGTTTTCATCAGGACGAAATATGGAATCACAATGGAACTCTTGAGCGTAGCTCAATGGGCTTGGGAGAAAGTCATTATCAGGAGGAAAAACAGGTTCCAGCACGTACCATAGAGGTGATGCAAAAGAAAATCTCTTCCCGTGCAAAAAAGCTGCCAAAATCTTTATACGACTCGCTTTCATTAGAAGAGAGTAGTATGTTGTCCCGTGATATGCGTGTCGATTCCGGCTATAAAATTCAACAGGAGTTAATATGGCTTAGACCAAAGTATCAGAGAAAGGTGAGGAAACTTAAAGATCAATGTTTAGGATTTCTTCCAAAACCTCCTAAAAATCGTTCAACTCTGGACAATAGTAAGCAGAAATACAAAACTCTTGGACTTTCCTATGACGAGAACAAGAGTTTGAAAAGCTTCCGGAGTTCTGATCACATGAGGGCCGGAAAATGCAAGGCTGGCAAAGCGTCGGCTTGTACCAAGGAAATAGATACTCGGAAGAGTCTCTTGTCTAGTTCACTGCTTCCTCAAAAACTTCTAAGAACAACATCCCTGCCAGTTGATGCTGTTGATTTATAATCTGTAAGTCACTTTTACATTTTCCCCACTTTTTCTTTGTCTTTTTAATTAAAATTATAGAAGCTGTAAATTTATTACATGTAACTTTGAGTTATGTATCAGGCATTTCTCTCAACCCAAAGTGTTGGTAGTTGCATATTTACTTAATGTTATATTTGAAGTTGGCCGTTAGCAATTCATGTTAGCGATCGACTTGTTAAAAGGTAGCCCAAAAATAATGATTATTGATTGCATATATTTATTTATTTGACATGGGTGTTATCTATTAATATATCCGGTGAAATGTTGGCTTAGAGCATCTACACTGATAGTGCTAAAATAGATTGTTAGTGGAATTGTTAGTTAACTAAAAAAAAAAAACCTTATATTAGTGGTATTAAAGTAGTTGCTAAAAGCATTTAATTTAACAAGTTAGTTTTATTGTTAAAGTTAACAACAAACTTAACACTTTGTATGGTATTATTTCTTCTTTTTTTATTTTAATTAAATTGAGATTGGTTTACTATTTGACTATTGAATTAATGATTAAATTTAACACTCTTACTTAGAATCACTACTGTGACACAAATTAATAGTTAAATTTAACTTGCTTAAATGTCATTTAACAATTACTAAACTCTACTTTTTGCTTATGTGGATAGTTAATTTTTAATACTACTAATGTAGATGCTCTTATTGGAAGAGATCAATCTTGAACTTCATGTAATTATTTTGAGTTTTAATTGCGATGAACGACTTATTCAAGCTTAATGATTAGAAAATAAGATCTGATGCCATATTAAAATTTAAATTTCCATTTTAAAAGGTCAAAGAGTAGCCAAAGTCGCCGTAAGTTGGTTGTTGAATTTATAGGGGAGGGGCAGGAAATTAAGAGAATGGTGAGTGTGATTTGAATACAAGAGGGATATAGGAGAGGAGAGGGGATCAAAATTAAGGTAATGGTAGGTTTGGTTCAAATCCTGAAGTTCTCACCCGAAATATAGGCATTTAATTACCGCATTACAATTCAAACCACCATTTGATGTCAAATGAGGCATTTGTCTAGTAACTAGTGATGGCAAGTGCCTTGCACATGCCGTATCTTCTTGCTGTATATGCAGTGTTGGATATTATAATATAAACATGTTTCTAAACTTTGTTATTGGATGCAATATAAATAATATACAATAATGCATTGCATAAATATGAATGAATTACAATTGAAGGATACAACATCTTTGTTTAACGTCTTTATATAAACAAAAACGTGTTAAAAGAAATACTTCAACCGGGCGCTTCCTAGCCACCTCAAGAGCAACACCATAGAACTTTCCATAGGACTCAATCAAGAAGACATGCAGAATCTTTGAGATCGCTAATATAATTTTGTTTTGTTGCTACATCCATGGTGAGAGATGAAGTCGATTATGTTACATACTAACTCAATACGAATAAAAAGTTCACAAACTTGCAAATTATGTCACATCATAACTCAAAACATCATTTAAGTGTAGTCACACAGGTAATGGTAGTCACAGAAATATTTTTCACAGAAATATTTTTGAGTCCAGTAGATATTGAAGTACCTAATAAGTTACATTATAACATAATACATCCTTTAAGTAAGGGCACTGTCATGTTAGTCACATAAATATTTATAAAAATGTAAAAATACTTAGACTTGTATCATTCACATAACCACATAACTATCCTAATAAACATGTAAAATTTGAATTGTAAAATACATGTGGTCATATAAATATTTATGGAATCACAAAAGCATTCAGTTGTCTAATTTAGATCTCACCTAATCTTCAGAGGTTCATAGAATAACTTGGACGTAATCAAAGCTACACTCTATTTTGTTTTACCCTTTTTTGGGGTAGTAGTCTGCAATATACCTTCAGATCAATTAAATTCAATTGTCACATTACATTGCAATGCTTTTAAAATATCTAATAAGGATGAGCTACTTGAGCTATGTATATGCAAAAACTGGGCAATGTACCTTCAGATCATCACTGCTCTTGGAGCAAAATGAAGAATAACTATTAAAAGAATAGTTAATTGTGACTTTTGAACTATTTACAAAGATATATTTAGGAATGTAAAAATGCAAAATTAAATAGACACCAACTATAACAAGGGTAATGCTAGATTTGATTATCATATTATGAAATTAAGGTTGAGCTTAACTGTTATGGTTTGAATGTTGTAGCCGGATTTCAAATGAATACTATTGTAATTGAAAAGAGAAATCAAGAAAATTGAAAGGGGGAAAGAAAAAGGAAATTACTTGACAAGGGCTCGCGCAACTTATGTAATCCGTTATTTATACCCTTCATCTCAATCCAACTCTTTTTCTTGTCATTTATAACTGGAATAGTTAGCTGTAAAAATATCAACCATCATGTGAAAA
This sequence comes from Nyctanthes arbor-tristis, assembly GCA_963692815.1. Classification (NCBI taxonomy): domain Eukaryota; kingdom Viridiplantae; phylum Streptophyta; class Magnoliopsida; order Lamiales; family Oleaceae; genus Nyctanthes; species Nyctanthes arbor-tristis. The sequence continues at coordinate 99,942 of CAVNYN010210633.1, read as the reverse complement.
CAGAAAGAGACTCTTAAGAGGAATTATAGTTTTGAATCGATAACAATAATCCCATATATTTATCTTTACAGTGTCCATCATTATGCACCTTATATTCATATTTTCAAGATGTGTATGCTGTTAGAAAAATTAAAAATGGTTTGCAATCCAAAACAACTATGCATCTCTCTTCTTTACCCATGCCTATAATTGAAATTGTTTAGTGACTTACTCTAATTCTTGTTTCCAGAATTTCAATTCTAGAGAAACGGGGATGCCTTTATTTACCTGAATCACAAAAGGCAATTTGAGGGGATTGAATATATAATCATGATTGACTCATAAAGTCGAGATCTGTAGCAAATTACAATGCATAAAACCTAATCAAAATATACCAATCCAAATTGTAACTGAAGAAGATGAAATAAAATGAATCTAGGTATTGATCAAATATGTAGAATTATATTACTGGGAATAAAATTCTAGAAGGGCGAACAGGGACCTGGAATTGGACAAGGTGGTGGGAGTGGCAGCAACGCCCTCCCCCGGCCCTCCTATGGCGGTGGCTTGTACATCGGTGGCCTGACGACAGAGACCAAGCCGGAAAAACTTGAAGAGTGCAGATCTTGGTTAGCCATTAAAAGCCCTAAATGCTTGACATGCTACTTGTGTTTGGCACGGAGGATAGAAATGAATCTCACCAAAAACGTTTAGAACAAGAAGAAAAGGCAACTGGCTGAAAAAAGAATCAGTAGACCAAAATCAAACAAAATAAGGAAATTATACGCGTTGAGAGCTATAAAAACATGTAATCCAGACATGAGCAAGACATGGAAGATCAAAGATGATTTTCTAGGGTTCCGAAAATGGTATAGATTGAGATGCGATTAGAGAAAAGAGAATCGCCATTACTAGAGAGAGAAACTATTGTGCTAAACATGATGATTGAACATAAAACGGTGTCGTTGTGGTTGGAACATGTGACTTTTATTTATGCAAAAGGCCAAAACAGAAATGACGTCGTTTTGGGCTGGGGAAAATTAAGGAAAATAGGGGCAAAAACGACGCCAGACGACAAAAATGAACAGTAACGCTAAAACTGACACTTTTAATATAGAATAATTCTAAGGGGATATTATTAGGTGACATTCTCATGTAACATACATTTATTGGGTGATGATGACATGACTACTTTTTCGTCATCTAATACAACTATACCACATAAGAATGTCACTTAAAAATGTCTTATTTTCATGTCCCTCTAGAATTTCTCTTTAATATATAGTGGATATGAACAATTTATTTAACTAATATGCATGAGAAAAAAAAATGACTTTCACTTGAAATTATTATTGAAAAAATTATTGACATGCGAAGGTTTTAAGTCTTAATTAAGGAACCTATAAAGTCCACGATTAATCGTTAAATGGACCTTAGAATTTTAAGGATAAAAAAATAGAAAAACGCTATTATTTGAGTAGGAAAAAGTGTGTGTGCACAAACTTTGTAAAATTTCTTTGACATTTTTACGTGGTACAATTATGAGATTTTACTTTTAAGGTGATGTGATGTGTAAAAATAGTTTTTTATAATTTATCAATTTAGTATAAATTTTTGCAAAAATGTTCATACAAGAGTAGTACTATTTAGTACTATTGGTATTTGACATCATATCAATGTAGCATTAAATAATAAATTAAATTAAATAAGTCATTTATTCATTTATTTAATTTTACTTATCATTTAATACCACATTAATTGACACATAAACAGATACTACATAGTATTATTCTTTACACAAATAGTAAAGCTCATTTGAGTAACTGTCTGAAAAGGTACCAATTTCTAGTTAGTCTGGGGCCCTCAGCTCCTACTAGGGTTAGGCATCCATTCCAGGAACCCGAAAAACCCGATCCTACCAAATCGATTAGGATCGGATCAAGCTGTGTTAACTCGATGGGCGGGTTAGACACGGGTGGGAGAAGGGGTAACCCGACTTGGGTCGAGTCGGGTTCCAGGTTTAGTGTGTGAAACAGCGAAACCTGGTGAACCCGGCCAGGATGCCCCGAGTCGAGTTCGACCCGACTTACATTCTCAGGTTCAACCGATTTCTTATTTTATTTATTTATTTTTTTTTTGTTTTCATAAAATCGTGTTTGAGTTTGATTCTTGGAATTTTAATTTTTCAACCGACAATTTTAGTTCCCTTGCATAGTCAGTGGTCACTGCACATACACAAAAACACAACTCAGTGAACTCACTCAGACGCTTTTTGCCTCTCATGAACCCTAGACTTCCCAAAGGCCCAAATTCAATTCCTACCCCACTGCTGGACTTCTGTTGCTGTTGTTGACTTTGCCCTACCATGCTGCTTAAGTGATGTTGTCGCCCTGCGTTGCCGGCTGTCGGGTCTGCCGCCGCTCGTCCTTAATTTTTTCTCAAATTCTCCATTCTCCAACGAGTTTAGGATACAATAAGACTAGGGTTTTTGTGTTTGAGTACAATCTATGCAAAGAAATTTGGGCCTATTGCCAATATTGGGCCGCACTTTAATTTTTTTCATTTTGGGCGGGCTTGGGCTGGCTATTGGCAGTTTTGGCCTGCCCAAAACCGCCAAACCTACCTAACCCAAGTTGACTCAGATTGAGTCGGATTTACGAATCGAGTCGGATCAGCTCCGTTTTTAAATCCATAACCCGCTTTTTTGGCGAGTCAGGTTTGGGTCGAGACCAAACCCCACCCGATGCCCAACCCTAGCTCTAGCCCTAGCCCTAGCCCTAGCCCTAGCCCTAGTTTTGTTTCTTTGACAAAGAAACAAAGAATTTATAGAATTCATTATATAGAGAGAGAATTCATTATTACTATCGATTTAAGTTAAATTTGCCCATTGTTAGAAGGATATATTTACCTAGTCGCACTTTAGAAAATTTTGTAAATATAAGGTCCAAGCTAATTAGAATTATTTAAAATAAAAATTATTTTTAAAGAAAAAAGAGAGAAATTATTTTTACAAAATTATTACTTTTCATCATCCCACCACTTAAACTCTTATCAACAATGACTAGCGCTAGATTGAGGGGATTTATTCTAGTGATAAAGATACCTCCTTACTAGGTTATTACATCTAAGTTTGAGTTAGTGTTACATCTCTCTGATCACCAAACAATGACCGGAACCAAATTACTTTCACTCACTTAATTCATTTAGTTAATATATATATATATATATATATATTATATTTGTTAATTTCTAACCTTCTTTTACTATAAAATTTGATTGGGACCTTATTTGCATTCTTCTAAAAATTGCTAAAGTGTGATTTTTGACATAATAAGTAGATGGTAGTAGGGATGTACTCTCCAAAAAAATGTGAAAATAAGGATGAAATTCTCAAAACAATAAAGGTAAGAACTAATTACATAAGAATGTCCAAAGGAAGACAGGTTGTCCATCACCTTTATGATGATGATGATGATGATGATGATGATTATTATTATTATTATTATTATTATTATTATTATTATTATTATTATTATTATTATTATTATTATTATTATTATATATGCTATGGGTATCAGGTTCATTGTCGTGATTTTGTTGAATCGGCAACACTAAAAATAATCTAACACCATATAATGTCATATGATCACATAGTGTATATTGGGATACACGACATGGTTGTGGTTTCTCACTTGGCGTGTTCCGATATATGTCACGTGATTATATGACAGCATATAATATGGTATTAGATTGAAACTACGAGCAAGACTACTCTTATGTGACATATTTTATTTCGATATGTACTTTGTTTTAAATAGATATATTATTTAATTATACAACAAATTTAAAATGTTTGAGAAAGAATGTTACCAAAATGAAAGAGATTTGGCCCTAGTTTCAATCTCCCGTTATACGTCTGATAAGAGATAATTTTGATTAGCGCCAACAAATTAACTTGATAAGTGTAGCAAATTATTGCATAGACTAATTAAAAAATAATATATAAAATAAAAGCATTTTCGCACAATTATCACCTATTCTCCCTTGATTTTGATCTCCTGCTAATGCTGTCAGCATGCCACGTGTCTGTCTAGTGGCGTTAGCGGGAGAAACTGACTCTATTCTCCCTAGTCTCTTTACCATATTTTAGTTGGTTAACAACGTATCCGTCTGGCGGCGTTAGTGGGAGAACCCAACTTTATTCTCCCTAGTTATGAATGGCAACGGGGCGAGGTGTGTTTCAAAGACCCAGAACCGTACTTGCCCCTTACCCGATTCAATCGGTGTTTTTTCCTTTTTTTTTGGGGGGGGAGCAGGTGGTTGGGGTGGGTAGGAGAAATCTGAAAAAAGTCAAAAATTAAAAAAATATACATAAACTACATTAAAAAACCACTTAAATAACATCGACTCAACAAAAGATCAATACTCTTAATAGTTAACAAAATTATATAAAATGAAACAATAATACAATATTCAACCACATATTAAAAGATTAACAAATTATCATACATAAAGTTCAAATTATCATATATAAAGGTTAGCTAATATAAACACTTAATTAAAAAAACGTTGGGTAAAGTGGTAAGGGTTAACGGCTTTAACCCCAATGTATTGGGTTTCAATTCTTCAATAGCTCCATTTCAAAATTATATATATATATATATATAAAATGAAAGAAAAGGTAGCTTGCGGGTGGGGTCTGGACGGCCGCTACATGTTCCCGTCCCATTAAGAATTTAAGGCGATGACTTTCGCCCTATACCCACCCCATTTGAGATGGTCCGTGCGAGTTTTGAGTAATGAGTCTGAAATTATCATTTTTATCCCTAGTCTCTTTATCAGTCCTTATATAAAACTAGATACAGTTATTTTATAATGAGTCTTACTCTTATTTAACACGAATCTAATAAAAATAGCCCTACACAATGTCAGGCTATGGAACTATTTTTATTAGATTCATGTTATATCAGTGCAAGGCTTTTTTATAAGAAGTCTTAACTATATTTTTAAAAAATTTCGTCACTTTTTAATAAGTGTGTCGTTGGCCAGTACAGCACGACGGGTCATTAAACAAAAAAGGCAAAATCAATGATTGTCCTGAAAAGCAAGTCAGTTATGATTTACGTATGTAGCCACCATGAGAAGTAAAGTCACTCTTAGGTAAAGAAAGAGAGGATTTGTGGTTGTGGAGCATCTTTCTCGCCACGCAGAGCCTAATTGATGATCGCCAGATTTTAGTTAAATATAATTAAGGGGAAATTGCCCCAAAACGAAAAAAGGGGGAAAAAGGTGAAATGTTAGGTCGTATTCTAATGCTACAAATTTTGATCATTTGCATTTTTTATTTACGAAGAAAACTAAGCTTGGGATCTTAATGTTCCTAAATAAAATTTGAAGGGAAAAATGAATCGGGAAAGAGAAAATTGTTGAATAAAATAACAATAACAAGTAACTAAACATTTTAGCTTAAAAAAATTGAAAGAAAAGGAAAATTCTAACTGAAAATAAAACTTGTCCTTCCACACATATGTAACGATCTTCAAAATGTTATATGTTTGAAGACTAAAAGCATGTTTTCTTTGCTATTTTCAAACCATTTTTCGTTTTTAGTTTTTCAAAATATTGAAAAATTGTCACTCACGTATATTTCCTTGAAAACGCGCTTTTAAAAATAAGAAAAAATTTTGTAAACAAAAAAAAAAAAGAACTCAAAATGACATTTTACTGAAAATATTGAAAATGAGGAAAACAATCATTTACTAAATTACACCAAATACACAAAATAGACAATGAATTCAAAGCTCAATACTGAAACCTAAAAGAGGGAGATAACAGATTTCCTCTTCAAAATCAAGGATAAAATAGACTTTAACTGAAGGTAGACTTCTTTTTTTTTTTTTTGGGGGGGGTATTTTATTTTTATTTTTTTAATACAAGAGGGAGAGAGGGGAGAAGAAATAGGGGAGGAACAGATATGGCTCGAACATGAGACCCTTTAACCGGAATATGAGAATTTAACTACTATATCATTTGTTCAAACCGCGATTAGAGCGTCTATATTGATAGTGTTAAACTAAAGTGTTAGTAAAGTTATTATTTAACAACTAAAAAATGTAATTACATTGGTGGTATTAATAAAGTTGTTAAAAGAATCTTTTTAACTTGTTAACTTTATTGTTAAAGTTAGCAATAATTTTAACAACTCATATGACTAATTATATTTATTTTCTTTATTTTTTATATTGTCTATATGTTGAATTAATTTAGTTATAGCTCACTTTTAACTTAAAGTTGAATTATCAAGGTTAGTTAAAAGCCACCAATGTGTTAAATATCAACAGCTAAATTTAATATTCTTACATGGCGCTTAACAATTACTAAAATCCTACTTTATTGCTTATGTGGATAGTTAAATCTAACAACACTAATGTAGATACTCTTAATCAACAAGTGGTATACACAAAAAAGAAATTTGCTAAGAAGATAAATAAGGCTCCTATTAAGAAGATAGATAACTTACGTGGCGGAAATCTAACAAAAGTGGCCCCCTGTTGGTAGGGCCGCTTTTGGCCCCTGTTGATAGGGCCGCTTTTGTTAGATTTCCGTCACTTAAGCCATAAGACTCTTTAATAGGAGATAAATAAGGCTCTATAGTCGGATTGTACACAAAAATCTTATAGATAATGAACTTGCCGCTTGGTCTAATCATATCGCCCTTTCCTGTTGAGGACTTCACTCCTCCTTGTTGGTCTAAGTGGCCCACAGTTGGTCTCTTTTATAGAGGCCAGTTTCCAGTTTTTCAATCGACTGAGCTCGGGCTCATGTATAGAGCTTAAGAATTTTCTATTTGTTCTCGAACTTTAGAGAAGAGTCTGATCTGACTCCATAGAAGTTATCGTCCAATTCCATCTCTATAGACGTTTCTTTTGTTTCGACGAGAAATCTGAATATAAAATATCACATCCGTCTAAAAAAGGCCCTATTTCACATAGATTAAGAAAATCTATTTAATAGTATTGAAAAAGTAAATTTTAACATCATTTCTCTATTATCTCATTTCATTTATTAATTATTCCACTTTAATAAATTTTATTACTATAGACATTAAATAAGGACATATAAAAGAATTAATATTTCAACTACTTTTTAAAAAGAAAAATGAACCATATTTTACGACGGGCCAAAAAAATTAGATCATCTTTTTAGAGCATAGGCAGTATATTTAATACTCCAACCATCTCAATTACATAGTTTACTTTGCTAGTTCACGCAGATTAAGTATTGTATTAAAAATGTTAGAGGTGGCACGTGCTATGCACATGTTATTGCTATAATTTTGTTTATATTAGTATCCATGGTATCGCCCAGGTGTACCATAAAGTAAAATAATATATTAGTTTAATAATAAATTTGATTTGGTAGCTATGTATAAAAGAATGAAAAAATAAAAATCAACTAAATAATTGTATATACGTTCACTTGATATTTGGTAATAAATGTTTCAAAATAGCAAACAGAATATAGAATACAAACTTTAAAAGAGATTAGAAAATTCATATATTTATATTTGTATTTGATTTTAATTTGATAAAAATGAACTTGAACTAAATTAAAAGTCCATAGATACTATTGTAATACTGAAATGAACTAATTTAGAAAGATTGATATATATATATATATATATATTTAAATAAAGTAATATATATAGTAAAACATTTATATTAAGATTGTGAAGCAATTTTATAGACAACATATTTATATTTTACACACTTATTATTTGTTAATTCTTATTAAAGCACATACTGAAATTTTTCATTCAATATCAATATATTGTATATCTTTCAATTTTACAACAATTGTAATTATCAAAAGAGGAAGTTGGACGACCAAAGTATGAATAGTGGCGTCCAACTCCCTCTTTTAACATGGGTTAGAGATCGATTAGAAAAGAGTGAATATAAGTTGGAATTATTTCATGCAACAATCAATCAAACAACCCCAAGAAAATAAAAAACACACAAAAAAAAAAAAGAAAAGAAAAGGAAAATAGAAATGGCGACCAACGAATGAAGGGAAGAAGCAAACTGGCTTTTCTAATATAGGTTAGATATATGTTACAATCTGTGTTCTTAATTTACCTTTAATCAATGGGTAAAATTTGAAATTGATGATTTTAACTAACTGTTAAATGAGGATAAATTAATAAAATAATACAATAATAGACTTCTTAATAAAAAAATGACTTCATAATTGAAACACCCAAAAAGATAGTATAGACTATATAATTAAGACAAAGAGAGAGTCTTACTTCGTTATTTGTGATTTCGAAAACGGCATATTAATGATTCTCTTTCCTCAGTCTTCCATGAAAAGTAGGAAACCCCCGGTTAGAGCATCTCTTATACAAATCACAATCATTTAGTGTTGTGACGGATAACAACATTCAAACAATTTAAGAAGTGTGTGCTATTGTACCCTTTCCAGCTCCTTTTTTTGACGCCATACCCTTTGAATTCGACAATTTGAAGGAATATTTGTACCAAAGAAATTATTATATTACGATAACTAGCTATTTAATCTGTATGTTACACAAGATGATAATACTTGATAATATAAATAATTCTAGATGATTAAATATCATTGTATAAAAAGATTTAGGTCCGTTTGGTATCAATTATAAATCATTTGCAAAGTGTTTGGCAATTTTCTGAGATTATAATCTGAATTATAATCTACGATGTGTCATAATTTTATTGGTTGTTTTTTCTAAAAAGTAAATAATTGCGACTTGACTTTTACTTTTTAATTTTTTTAAAAAAATGAAACCAATGAAATGATGTCGTGTGGCAAATCATAATCTAGATTATAATTTGAGAATCCAACCAAATACTTTGTTGGTTTATAATACGTATATTTTGAATTTACTTGTCAACTTTACCCATCAAATCAAATAATAACTTTTCACATTTCAATAAAATTTAGCTAACCAAATTAAGACACCTGTCTCAAAAATTTAAAATTCAAAATGTATTATAAACCAATTGATTTATAAACGATATCAAACGTTATGTGTGTGCAAAGAAAAACAATATATGTGCCACTCATAATACGATATCTTTCATTAATGAAGATAAAAAACAGTCTACTTAAAAAAACTAAGAAAAACATTAACGAAAATTTACTAATACTGAAACCAATCTGAAAAACAATCTGACGGTGTCATATAAAGATAGATACAGTTCACAGGTTCACAACAAACTTTTTTTTTTAACAATGATCAATTAAAATTTTAAACTTTTTTGAAAACTCAAAACCCATAAGCTAAGGCCCTATTATATACATAACTCTTTTCCAAGTAGCTTAATATACATATATATCTTTAATTCTTTTCAATAAATAACTACTATGAGATTCTTTTTCTATACCTAAAGTCACATTTGTAACGGCTCTTAAAAGAGGAATAAAATTTCAACCATTTTTTAAAACGGTAAAGATCAAAAAGTTAAAAAAATCTAATGTTCTTTTTTCACATTATGCTAGGTAAAAATTAATTTATTTCAATTATTTCACTAAAACAGGTCCAATGACCTTGAACCGTTAGCTTTTTCAGTTTAATAACCGATCTGATTTTTTAAACATTTGTGAATACTGAAATCAATATGAAAAAAACTCTACGGTGTGGGATAAAGATAGATATAGTTCACCGGTTCACAATTAATTTTTTTCAATAATAATCCATTAAAATTTTAAACTTTTTGGAAGTTTAAGACACACAACCTAAAGCTATATTATGCATAACTCTCTCCAACTAACTTAATATAGGTATATATCTTCAATTCTATTTACCAAATAACTAATATGGGATCCCTTTTCTATGTCCAAAGTCACATTTTCATATGCTCTTAAACTATAATATTTGATCATTTATTTGTGTATACAGAAAAATAATATAAGTACTGTAATGACCCGCTCCATTTTGACATGATATTCTCCACTTTAGGCTTAGCCCTCAAGATTTTGCTCTTGGGCTTTCACCCAAAGGCCACATGTCAATTGGAGCAAGTCTCTTGACTTATAAACTATTCTTATTTTCTTCACCCAAGCGATGTGGGATTGATGTTTGTCATAATCATCCCATCTAAGAGGACCCAACGTCCTAGCTGGCCACACTTTCGGTTAGGCTCTGTTCTGATACCATCTGAAAGGACTCACTCCACTTTGATGTAATATTGTTCGCTTTCGGCCTAATCCTCACGGTTTTGCTCATGGACTCCTACGAAAAAGGTCTCATATCGGTTGGAACAAGTCTCTTAACTTATATACTGGTCTCATTTTCTTCACTCAAAAGATGTGTAATTGAGGCTGTCACAGGTGCTATCCGTAATATGATATCTTCTATTAATGAAGATAAACAATGGTCTTAAAAACTAAGGAAAACATTGACAAAAATTTGTGAATACTGGAACGAATCCGGAAAATAATCTGACGGTGTGATATAAAGAAGATATGGTTCATTGATTCAAAATAATTTTTTTCAATAATGATCTATTAAAATTTTAAACTTTTTAGGAGTCCAAAGCCCATAAAGTAAGGCTTTATTATGCATAATCCTTCTTTAAGTGACTTAATATATACAGACATCCTTAATTCTTTTCTCTAAGTAATCAATGCCTTATTTATTTTCTATGCTCAGAGTCATATTTTCAATAACTTTTAAAAAAAGAATAAATTTTCAACCTTTTTTTAAACTGTAGAAGTCAAAAAATTATAAAATTGAATTTTTTTTTCCACGTTATTTTAGGCAAAAATTAACTTATTTCAATTATTTAATTAAAACCGGTTCGATGACCTTGACCTGTTAGCTTTTTTGGTTCAATAACTAGCCCAGTTTTTAGAACATTTGCGAATACTAGAATCAATCTAGAAAATATTAATCCGACAGTGTGAGATAATGAAGGATATGGTTTACCAGTTTACAATATACTTTTTTCAATAATAGTCCGTTAAAATTTTAAATTTTTTGGAAACTCAAAGCCCATAAGTTATGGATAAACCCTTCTCTAAGTAGTGTAATATATACATACATTCTCAATTCTTTTCACTAAAAAATTAATGTGAGATTCCCTTGCTATCCTCAAAGTTACATTTTCCATTGCTTTTAAATTATGATATTTGATCCTTTATGTGTGTGTATAAGTAAAAATAATATAGGTCCTACCTAGAATATGATATCTTTCATTCATGAAGACAAAAAATTGTCTTAAAAAAACTATGGAAAACAATGAAGAAAATTTGTGAACACTGGAATTAATCTAGAAAATAATCCGACGGTGTGAGATAGAGATAGATACAGTTTACCAATTCACAATAAATTTTTTTCAATAATACTCCATTAAAATGTTAATTTTTGTGGAAGTTCAAGGTTTATAAACTAAGGCCCTATTATGCATAATATTCTCCAACTTGCTTAATATAGGCATACATCCTCAATTATTTTCACTAAATAATCAATGTGGGATTCCTTTCTATGCCCAAAGTCACATTTTCAATGGCTCTTAAAAAAGGAATAAAATTTCAACATTTTTTTAAACGGCAAAAATCCAAAAATTATGAAATTGAATGTTCTTTTTCCATATTATTATAGGTAAAAATTTATTTATTTCAATTATTTAATCAAAGCGAGCCTAATGTCTTTAAGCCGTTAGCTTTTTCGGTTCGATGACCGGTATGATTTTCTGAACATTTGCAAATACTGAAATCAATATGAAAAACAATCTGACGGTACGAGATAAAGACGATACGGTTCATCAGTTCACAATAAACTTTTTTTCAATAATGATCTAGTAAAATTTTCAACTTTTTGGAAACTCAAAACCCATAAGCTAATGCTCTATTATGTATAACATTTCTCTAAGTAGATTAACATAAATATACAATCTCAATTCTTTTCACTAAGAAACCATTGTGGGATTTTCTTTCTATGTTTAAAGTCATATTTTCAATGACTTTTTTTAAGCAGTAAAGATAAAAAAATTTATAAAATAGAATAATCTTTTCCACATTATTTTAGATAAAAAATTATTTATTTCAATTGTTTAATCAAAATTAGTTCAATGACCTTGAACCGTTAGCTTTTCCGATTCGATTACTGGTCTGGTTTTTTAAACATTTATGAACATTGGAATAAATTCAGAAAAATCTGATGGTGTGAGATAAAGGCGAATACGGTTCACCAGTTCAAAATAAATTTTTTCCTATTAATGATTTATTAAAGTTTTAAACTTTTTGGAAATTCAAGGCCCTTAGCTTGAGACCCTTTCATGCATAACACTTCTCTAATTAGTTTAATATAGACATACACCCTCAATTCTTTTCACAAAATAACCAATGTAGAATTCATTTTCTATGCTCAAAGTCATACTTTCAATGACTCTCAGAATATGAAGAAAATTTTCTAAGACCCCAGTTATCTGATGGCATCCTAGTTAAGTTCTTAAACCCTTGGTTAAGGGTTCGATTCCCCTCCCCTACAATCCCCTCTATATCAAAAAAAAATATGAACAAAATTTCAACATTATTTTAGGTAAAAATTAATTTTATTTTCAATTATTTAATTAAATCGGTCCGATGATCTTGGACTGTTAGCTTTTCCGATTCGATGACAGGTTCAGTTTTCTAAATATTGCCAAATATTAGAACCTATCTGGAAGCAATCTGATGGTGTGAGATAAATTACAACTAAAAATTAAGAAAATCTACTAAAAATAAAACTGATCAAGATAGGGGGTAAAAAATTTAAATTTATAGTAAGAGAGAATTGAGAATGTGTTTAGATAGAATGAGTTCTATTAGAGGAATAAATGAAAATGTGGATAAAGAAAGAGAGGTGTTTCTAGATAAAATGAAATCTGATTTGATAATTGAGATTAAAAATTAGAAAATATAGTTATTATAATAATAAGGTAAATCAAACATATCTATAAATAATATTAAAAAAAGAAATGAAAGACAAAAAGATGAATCTATAAATTGGTAATAAATTTAAAAGGTAAATAAAATTAAAAAGGAAAATGGAAATGAAAGGTCAACATTAGGGGATAAAATCAATAGCTAAGATGATACGACTCGATTTAGCAGGTGAAATGGGCAGAAAAACGTAAAATGGAAACTATCTTATTTTAATGTATATATAGATAGATTAATGAGCAATTCCATAGAGATATGGAAACGTGACATTTTCACCTGGCATATATTCATTGTGTGATATTTGTATAGCTTTTTTTTTATCATTCAATGCAAGTGTGTTGCATATACAATATTACTTATTCATATCCAAATCATGGTAATGGAAAATGTCAATTTCCTCCCATTAAGTCATGAGCATTTCTGGTAAAATATAAAAAATGAATATTTTGATTTAAAAAATAAAATAAATAAAAAAAAGAAAAAAGGGATAGTGGAGTCTGCAATTTCTGGCAGCCAAAAGGCTGCGAGAAATGATAGCAGGGGCAAGTCTCACCTCTCTCTCGCCCACCCAAGGGTTCTTACTGTCGGAATGCATCAGTAAAATAGGCGGATGGAGACTCCAGGCTGTCAAAAATGGTAGCAGGGAGGAGACTTCCTCTCTGTGCTTACTGTCATAACGCAACAACAAAAAAAGGAGAGTGTGATGACCTGTTTCGCTATTGTCAAAGCTTGACCTGTACCTGTTAAAGTCAAATGTATAATATGTTAAGTCAATAGCAAATTTAGACTAAGATGCATTAATTTAATTTCGAGATCGGAATTAAGCAATTAAATAAGTTTGGGATTTAAATAGAATCATGCTATAAGTTGATAGTTTAAATGAAATAATGCATGGAGCTAAGGACCTGAATAAAATTAGACATAAAGCTAAAGATTTAAAATTGAGCTATACAACAAAATTGGGGGCTTGAGGAGCAATTATGAAGAAATTAATACACAAATTGTCTTTGGGAGTGGAACCGAGAGAAAACTAGAGAATTGAAGAGAGAGAGAGAGAGAGAGAGAGAGAGAGAGAGAGAGAGTGGAGTCAGGGGAGATGAGAGGGGAGAGAGAGAGAGAGATAAAAAAAAAAGAAAAAATGGAACTTAGAAGAAGCTTGGGACAAGAAGAAGAAGAACACAAGGAATTACTAAGTAAAGTAAGTGTTATTTATTTTTAAGCTTTAATTTATAGATGTTAAGATATAATTTTCATTTAAGGTTTATGGAATTTATTGTGGAATTAACCTTAAAACCATGACATAATGTGTTTTCTATAAGGTAAAGAATATGAATTTGAGCTTATATAAGGAAGATATAAGAAATTTAGTGTGTATGTGTGTGTGTATATATATTGGTGTGTGTAAATATATATATATATATATATATATATAGACACATCTATATATTAATAATAAGAGTAGTTTGTCTGACGCTGTAATTTCCTGCCACTTGTCCGGTATTATAAGAGTACTGGTGATGTCATTGATAACGTCACTGGTCGATAATAACAATTAAATTTGTTTTACATTTTTTTAATTTTTTCCCAATTTCTGTTTTTATTTTATTATCCATTTTTTGGATAATTAAGAATATAGAAATTCATATGAATCTCTTTAGATAATTATGAGTTTGTTTTGATTATATTGGATAACAATTAAATTTGTTTTACATTATTTTTTAATTTTCCCTAATTTCTATTTTATTTTATTATCCATTTTTTTCATAATTCAGAATATCTTCTTAAAAATCATAGGAATCTCTTTGGATAATTATCAATTTTATTCTGACCATACTGAATAACAATTAAATTTGTTTTATATTTTGAAAATTTTTTCCTTCTTCTGGTAAAATAACTTAAATATTAAAATAACTTTCATGAATTTTCTTTCTTAAAAAACAATGTATGATTTTTGTGTAATTAAGAATCTCTTTCTTAAAGAAATTTACAACAAATAAATTTCATTGAAATTCATTCTAATTAAAATTTTATATTATTTTTGTTATTCTCTATTTTGTGTTTCCTTTAAAGCTTTAATTTTTTAAATACGTATATGTAATATAATCGGTTGTTTATTTGATTAGACAAAATTTTTTACATCATTTTTTCTTATTAGCACTATTATTATTTTATTTTAAAAATAATCTAATGTCAGATTAATATCAAATGATCTATTGTGATTTTTCATGTGGTGTATCCCCAATGCATCGCATGATACCATTAACATACTATATTACATGGTATTAAATTGAAAATAAGTGTTACTGCTAAATCAACTGTATATTACCTTTATTACACTTAATATATGTTTGATTGAGATTAAGTATATGTTAATGTTGAATTCTTTTATTATTTTTGATCTTCGTGTGTAACGCACGGGCGAGAATTCTAGTATATATAAAGGAAGCTAAAAAAAAAGAAAAGAAAAGAAAGCAAAAGAAACCATGAACTTTCTGCCAAAGTTTAAAAAAAAATAGAAAGGAAAGGGGTGCAGAGGCAGCCAAATTCTGGCCACGAAGGGAAAAAAATTAAAGGAATAAAAGTTTGAGGAATCTTGGGAAGTACAAGAATCAAAACAAGTTTACTTATCTTTAAGCTTTGTTTTATGTAAGTCAAGATGAAAATTATGTTTAAAGTTTATGAGAATTTCTATGAATAGACATACTAGCTTGTAATTTTGTTTATTACAAGTTTTAATGGCATGAAATTATTATTTAGTCATGAAATTTGAAACTCAAGATGTTAGTGTAATGAGAGTTGACTAGTGTATAGATGAAGATTTAAATAGAGGAATTAAAGCTGAATTTTTTTTTTTATTTCAGTTGATGTTGTGACTTTACGGACATGGCAAATTAGAAAATTTAATGAAGTTGGGAATAAATGCAAAGAGACAATCTAATATTCAAGAAAAATGTAGGAAGTCTAGAATTAATGTCATTTGTTATTTTTAATGGGAATTCAAGATTTTAATATGTGATCAATTTCAATTTCTAAATAGAGTAAAGTCTCTAAAATAAATATCTATATGAAGTGGACAAATATATATATATATATATATTTGAAGATTGAAGTAATATTGAACATTTAATGGAATATAAGACTTGTAACCTAAAAGGAATTAATTAAGTGTGTTTAGCCCTCTTTATCCTTTGCTCATAAAAGAAGATTTGAATATTAAGGTGATTGTTAAAGATTAGTTAAGTACACCAAGAGAACATCGTGCACATTATTTGAAATTATGATATAAGTGGCAATAGCTATTGTTGAAATTGAGGTTATTAAGTGTTATTGATATTTTAAAGATGTGATTATATGATAATGAAGAGAATAATTGACTTCAAGAGCAATTATATTATGGCTTTCTTTAGTTAAAGAAATTATAGAGTTGTTATAAATTTAAAAGGAAAGAAATGAGATATGACTTTAAAGAGTAAATTTGTATTAATATAGAGGATTAATGAATTATATGGTGAGTAACTAAGCAGGTTAGGACGTGCAATAAGTAAATAGAGAAAAAAGAAAGTCAATGACACGGAATAATCCGAAAGTTACTAAAATATAAATTACATAGACAATGAGATATTTTGAGGAAAGGACTTTAAATAAGAGTGTTTATGTTATGCTACCGGAAACAAGGAAGAGGCTACATGTACATTACTACTTAGCCGGTGAGTGGAGCTTTCCTCTTTTTTCCTTCCTAAATGAGAATATATTATGCTTTGAATTCATATGAACTTGCAAATGTTTATGATGATGAATATATTTCCATGAAATTTCAAAAAGTTGATACTTCTTGGAAAAATTATGTAAATTTTCTTTAGAAAAGCTTATGTGGAGTTTTATACAAATATGATGCCCATGATTTTAGAGAGTTTGTTGAGAATGAAATGTGGTTTATTTTTAAAGAAACGTTGATTTGAAACATGATTTACGATGCATGAAAACCCCCAAATATGTATCAAATATTATGATATGCCGCCTACGAGCGAATGGGCTTTTATGGCTCAAGCTAACCAAATGGCATGCCGTCTACAGACAAAGGGGCCTATGACTCAAGCTGACTATATGATACGCCACCTAGGCGAAGGGCCTTGTGTGCTAGCTATGGCTCAATCTGTTTATTGTGCTGCCTAGGTTGAAGGGGTCATAAGGTACCTATAGCCCAAATTAGTGTCTACACGCTTTTGACTTGATATCAAGATCATGTGGTGTTGGATACTCTTTGGGGAAAATTCTACGATGATCTTGAAATGAAATGATTTTTATGAAGTTTTCTAGTGAATTTAAATGAATGATGTTCATGATATTTTCTAATGAATTCTATGACGATTATGAAGTGAAATGATGTTCATGATATTTTCTAACATGTGATAATTCTATAAAGGTTGATGTTATACTAGATTTATATTTATGTCATGAAATTCCTAAATGAGCTTCAACATTAATTCAAGATACATCAAAAGTTATATTTTGATTTTTCTAAAGCACGGTTATTTATAAAACTCCACTCACTGGATTTATTAGTTCGCATGTTTTCTAAATGATATTCTTTTCAAGTGGCAATTGGAGTTTGGGAAATTCATTACAGCCGAGCCTGCTGTTTCAAGAATACTAGCCACCACATAGCGTATTATCGAACGAAATTGTGATAGAGTTTGTCTTATTATGATTTATAGACTTAGACATGTTAAGTTTATTAGCACGCATTGAGGTATCTGCTGTGAATCTTACTTAGTTTTAGTATATTTCTTCATAAGTGAAGTGTTATAAATAGAAAAATTGTGATTCTTATGTGGTGAAGTGTTGGTAGGCTTGATCTATGAGGTGATGTTTATAATAAGAAATTATTAGTTTATGAAATGTTGATGTGTTGGTGTTGGAAATTGATTCAGGTTGCTTTTGTTAATAATTAGAGGAAATGCTGTCGAAATTTTTCTAGGATTATTAGTATGTTCACAAGCCTTGAAAATAAATTCTAGCTTTTAGTTGGAATTTATCGTCGGCGCATGTCAGACTTCTGGTAAGTTAGAGGTACTAGGAGTGGGTGTGTCAGATAGACTCCTAATTGCAGGCCCTTGGCTGCCGAAAATGGCAGCTAGTTTCCCCCTACTGCTGCATTCTGGCAGCCCTTTGGCTGACGGAAATGGCAGCAGTCACCTTATCTTTTATTTTTTTATTTTTTAAGTTAAAATATTCCTTTTTTATATTTTACCAAAAGTTTCCCTGACTTAATGAAAGAAATTGACGTTTTTCGTTACCAGGGACTTGGACAGGGGATCTTTTAAAAGGTAAGAAATGTTATGTATAAATTACCCTTCAATTTTTTGAGAGATTACAAAATAAATGAAAAACTCTATTCTGACTCGCCTAATTAATGATTTGACTGTTGAAACATGGGTCACGTGACTTGATTCCTGAACTTCTGATTTGAATTTTAAAGGAAAAAAAAATCTTCAAAGACTTGGACTTGCTTGTATTTGTTATTAACTTCAATCTTCTAGCTTAACTTGATTTGACTTGAATTTGGTTTGCTTTGGTGAAGCTTTGATTGATTCAACTATACGTAGTTTTGATTTGATTTTGGGAGAGTTTTGACATTTCCAGGTCTTTAGGGATTTTGAGCACATATGACTTGTGATTTTAATTGATCCAAATGTCCTTTTTTATAGGCAAAACTTAGGATTTCAAAGAAAATGTAGGACGGGTCGTGAGCTAATTTTTGGACATAGGATGGGCTCTTTGTAAAAAAATAAATAGATTTAAAAGACTTTGAAGGGTTTACGTGGGCTACTTCATTTTATATCAGCGCAATTTATAAAATAAACTCGCAAAAATTTTCAATGTCTAAACCATTAACTTTTCTTTAATCATCTTTCTCAAAAAAAAAAAAAGAAAAAAGAAAAGAAAAAAAAAACTTTTCTTTCATCATATTTTTATTCTCAATTATCATATCATGTATTTAGCAATTATTTCCTTCTGAAAATTTCAATGTGAGGATCACTTTTTTTTTTTGAAACACAGCGTGAGAATCACTTAAATCATTTAAATAAGTTAAAAAAAGACTAAAATCTATAAAAATAAAATTACAGTAATATATGAAATTGTGAATGAGGGGAAAACTTTTGATTTCCTTTTTTGTCCTTATATATTTCTTGAATTTCTTATTTGCCTTTAGTTCATTAATTAATTAAAAAAACTTTTCATATTTCTTTTAATGAGATGCATTACATAACACCCCTAATAGGTTTTGTATTTATTACATATATATGTGAATTGTAACAAAATATATATATTAATTAATCCACTTAAGTTTCGGACCTTTTGTACCACAATTTTTCTGCCTTTTATTTGATAAATTTTCCTGTAATTATTTATTTTTTTAACAAAAATTTTGTGAAAGAACTCAGAGAAGGTTTGAACCTGTCATAACCATTGGGTTTAACAATAAAGCTTAACTATTTTGCCCGTTTGTTTTGTTTGTTAATATTTTTTACTGATAAATTAAAATACGAACTCTAAAATGCCAATTCTAAAACAAGCTATAATTCATCATAATTCGTTAATTCACTATCTCTACCGTTTGTATTAGTAAGTTTAATGTTATTTAAACTTTTTAATGCATTTTATATTTTTTTTCTGAATTTGTTAGGTTTATTATGATTTTTTAAAATGAGGTGGGAGACGGATATTTTTCCATTATTATATATATGTACAAAGAATTATATGTAAGAATGTATGTTGTCTTTTAAACGGTCTTGAACTTTATGATTACTAAGGCCATTGAGCTTATTGATTCAATTGATGTATACTTGTACTTTTAAATTTTCTACAGGGATGTAAATATTAAATATTTATGCTTAACTATATAATAATATATTTTAGTAAGTTTTTTTAGTCGCATGGGCGGTTTAACTAGTTAGGATTAAGACGATTACTTTCAAGGGGAAAAAAGACGATTGTGCTGTCTTTCATTATTTAATTTATAGTAGAATTCTCACTCGTGCGTTGCACGAGATCTAAAAGTAATAATAGTAATTTTAGGAAGACATTTTTATCTAGCATGAAAGAGTGACATGTTTAGCTGTCAACTATGTATTTAATGACCATGGGCCTTCAAATTCACCACTTGCATATAAACAACCAATTCACGTTTGTCAACTAACAAATATCAGTTATTTATATCATATAAACATGTCTACTTAGAATTACTCTAATAACAAATGTCAATAAATTTTTTTACAAAAATTTAATAAATTATTAACACAGCCAGTTAAGTTATATGTTAGCATTATGAGATATAAATTTTTATAACTATTCTATCATATTTAGATTTATTTATTTGTCAGTAAGACTTTTTACACCAGTTAATTTATTTTCTTCATACAGTGCGTATATGGGACGGCCTGAGAACTAATATCAGTTATTCATGTCAAATAAATATTTCTCCCTATAATTACTCTAATAATAAATGTCAATGGATTTTTATACAAAAATTTAATATAAATTATTAATACAGCCAGTTGAGTCCTATTAATATTATGAAACATAAGTTTTTATAACCATTCTATTATATTTGAACTTATTTGTCAGTAACACTTTTTATACCAGTTAATTCTTTTTTTTATACAGTGGGTATAGGGGAGGGGAGGGGCGGGATGTTTCAGTCTAGGACCTCCTGTCTAGAATATGATAAACATAACTGTCGTAACACTTGTTTGAATTACAGCACCAGTTATTATGCATATATAAATAAAAATTAATTGAGATGATTTAATAAAAACAAAATGTTTAATAAAAATTGTTGAATAATTATTACAGTGCAACCATATCAATATTTGATATATTTTTCAAATAAATAATCCAACTCTAAATACAGTAAGACTTAAATTATCAAACAGTTCTAGTTTAATTATAGAATCAACAAATTAGAGTACTATAATTTTTAAAAAAATCAATTGATTATTGCACTACAATAACAATATAAAAATTCTTAAAAATTGAAATTTATAATTAATGTTAAATATTTTTAGAAATTTATTAGTTTAGAGACGTGCTATACTTGGATTTTCGAATCATAAAAACTACTATGTGCTTTTTTTTTTGAAATAGAACTCTTAATTAATTTCGTATTCGATTTTATAAGTGACAGATCCCTAATTCAAAATATTTAGCTAAAGAAACCACCGTGGATTGAGGATCGGGTATAGGTTAATAAAGGAAAAAGTGAATATTATTTAAAAATTAGTATAACAATCTCAAGAAAAAAAGATAAAAATAAAAATACAAAAAAAAGAATTACATAATATCAACAAAAATCTTGTAAAGCTAGAAACCTTATAGAGCTAGAGACCCTAGAGAACCAGAAAAAGAGAGGGAAAAGTCACCCTTATCTTGTTATATATATAGATTTTATCTTTTTTATTATGATCCAAATTCAGGTAAAAATAGCCTTGTACTTGTTCTTTTATTGACATTTAATAAAAAGAATTTTTGAGTCTACATATTTATATTTAAAAATAAATTGAACGGACTTATATTTCGTCTATTAAAGTAGCTAGCCATAAGTAAATATATCTTTAAACATGCAGCATATTTAAATTCAAGTTAATGAGGAAGATCCAAAACCAAATATAAGTTCACATAATCTTCCAAGTATTTGGAACCCATGTATATATCATAAAAAGAAAAAAAAAGCTCATGTATTTAGTATTATTTTAAGTTCTCAAAGTGAAACATACATATATCTGTTTACTCAATTTCGCTTCTCATTTCTTATTCAAATTTTACATTTTGGTGATGACTTTTTTCATTGGCATTTAGAGTCCTCAAAAACTTGCGTAAATGTCCACTACACAGTAAATAAAATTGTGTGTTAATTTTTACAGTTGAGTGGTATCAATAAAAATATAAAACCACATGCAAAGCCCATGCTATATACTAGTGATTTCAAAAAATATAATTGAAAATTTTTTAATAGTGACTTCATTAAGAAATAAGATATAAAAATTAATAAAATGTTCAGAAAAAAGCAATAAAATTTTGTTTGGACACAAATTTATGAGTTATAACAATTAACGAGGACATTTAAAGTAATAGAAATGTGGTGTAAGTATTGTGAATATATTTGTAAAGGTCACAGTTTTTATATTTTTTTACGACATCAAATCTCTAAATTCTTGTTAAACTATTTTTGAGGTATGATATTTTCACAAGATCTTTAACTGTACATCGCACGAGTAAAAAATCTAGAGATCGGAAGAGCACACGAATTAATTAATTTGAAAGAATTTATTTATTTGTCCATACCTAAAATATTATCAAATGAATATCACATATTTTAGAGATTCACCTAATTATCATCTAGTTAATTTGGCACCTGTTTATACCTCTAATTCTAAATTTGATTGGTACTATTTTGGAAATATAGAATATTATGTAGTAGATTAAATAACTTATATATACAATTTTATTAGTTCATTGCTTAAAAAATAATATAACACAAAATTTAAATAAAATTTATCATGTGCATATGATAAATGATAAAAACGACCCTATTTTTTTCTAAAAAGAAAACTAATTTTTTTCAAGAACAATTCACAAAAATCTAATCAATAAAAAGTTGAACAATAAATTAACGACATAGATACATCAACGGGATATATAAAAACTGGACATATAATTTAGAGCAAAATTATTATTCATCCTTGAAGTAGTTTTATGCCAGTATGTGTGTATACTTAATTTGTTAATGGTTGAAAGCAAATTAACTTTTATATAAGTCTAGCCTATTTAGTTAAGGGGTTAGGTTGAGATACTGGACCTGTTCAATTCTTTTATATGAAATATTTTTTACATTTTGTTTGTAATGTGTATTCCCCTATATGGGATTTGTATTGTTGATTTATTTTGAGATGTGGCTCATTAGGACATCTACCTATATGCATTTGTACTGTTACAATACATATTTGTTTCGTACTTAAAAAAATACATAATTTCTTAGATGCAATAACCTAATAGCAAATGATCAGTTTCAGCGCATTCTCATTCAAATTTTTTCCCGTATACGGCTGCCCTTGGATATGAACCTACACAACATTGCCTGCAAGAAAGATGGTGATTTCTATAGAGTCAGATCAATCAAGCTCCTGGTGTTTGAGAACCAATAGAAAACTGTCAATTCACACATGGAGTCCGACTTGATTCTATAGAAAAACCACAAGAAAGACTCAATATCTTCGATAGTGATACACCAAAGAGTTAATTACATCAGATTTAGAATGACTCTCACATTAAGCAGCAAGATAACTCTTCTTACACATTTGTTTAGGCATTTGGGCATCAATTAGTTTATTAAAGAAGAAGAAGATCATCCCTTAGTTAAAATGAATAAAGTCCAAGGGCAAAAGTTTGTAAATGCATATAGTAATTAATCTCCAAATCCCAATGAAATTAAGAAATCGGGTATGGGTATAACAATAAATAATTATTCAATCCGGTAAAGAATTTTGAGTTATCTTAAAAATATACACATAGTTCATTCAATTCAACATTGATCAATAATACATCAATGGTTGTGCTTGCTAATTTTTATGAAATGTAACTTTTTCTTTTCGTTGAACAAACGTTGTGCTTGCTAATTTTTATGAAATGTAGAAATAAGAGTCCCGACTTTCATTCTACTTATTTATTTTTATACACCAAACTCTCAAGATCAAAACTTTCTAAGAACCCTTCAATCTCATTAGAATTTTATTTCATCCATACTGGAAGCAACTGTTCATCTTCTTTGGTATTTTATGTATCAAGGCATTGATATTATGTCCAAACTAATGGCTTCTTTTATGTCTTCCATTCTGGTGTTTGGATATCGAAATGTGACAGAATCAAGTCGGATTTCCATCTTGATGCTTGAAACGGATATAGTTTGTTGACCTCAAATTTGGCATTCGACTCAACGAACAAGATTTGTATTCACGAGAAATTCGTATTTGAATTGATATAAGTAGTAAATGAATAAAGGTAAGGAATGTTTGTAATAAATAGAAGATAATAAATATGCCAAAGACAAGAAGAATGAGATTTGGGTCTCGCACCACTTCTCAGCGTTTACCTATATTTATAGCGTATATTTGCCATTTGTATGAGGGGCGATGATTATATGCATTTAATGCCGGGCCCACATGAATGATATAGGGGTCAAATCAATTGGGATTAGACTTTTGCATTTTGACTAATAGCTACTTAAGCCATGTGTGGTGCAGATGGCTATCACTTTGCATTTAATGCTAGAGTCCCATTACCCGTAAGTAATATGGTCTCCTACGTGGGTTCCCAAGCCGCTGCTTAGTTGGCCTGCTCGCTAGGTCACGGTGGTAGGTTGGGGCGCTATGAACTCGTTGTTGTAGTGCCCAGACGTCCTCAACCGCGCAAATGCTGGAGTAGAGGCTCGTCCCTCAGGTCGCTGAAATGGGCTTCTAGATCTTTTGGTCGTTTGGTCCCTCAGGTTGTTGAGTGAGGCGAGGCACTCGGGGCTTGCTTTCAAGACCTTACGATCGTTGACTTTCATTAACCTTTGCGGCCTGGTGACTACATAATTCAAAAGATTTTTAACTTTAACTTCACATGGTTAGAAATACATGAATATATCCATTTACGTCTAGCAATCTAACAAATTTTCATTGGAAATCCAATATTGTAAGAATAAAATTTTGATCTCACATAACCAATAAAATATAATAATCAACTGAAAAGGACTAAGTTTAATGTTATAAGCAAAGAAATTCTACTACCTTCAATGTCTCTTCTTCTACAAACGATTCAACTCGTTAGAAAGGTCCAATTATACTTCCTTTAAGAACTGCTTAAAGAAATTCCCACTGAATATTGGCTGAATTTTCTTGAATGCATCTAATTTCCTTTAAAATTTTTCGCTCATTATAAGCAAAAATCATCTGACGAGGACGATCTCTAACTACTCCACGTGTCATTATCCTAATGATCAGTTTTACAAATTAGTTAATGATATTAGTAACTTATATATTATTGACGTGTGCAAACATAATGTTTAATACTGAACTACGTTTCCAAGCGCTTTTCTCAAAATGTCACGACAAGGAAGTAAAAGAACCAAGTGATTTTCTTACCATTGCCAAATGTAGAAAATTGCATTAGAAGTCAGTGTCCAATATGAGGATCCTTGCAAGATACCTTACCTTTCTGGGCATAACTGAGCATAAAATTTGCATGTAAAATAAAAACAAAAAGGGTATATTTAATATGCTTGACTGTGTATTACCAAGAAAAGAATCACTGAAACTTTAGCAGATGTATAAAATTTTGAGGAGAGATACAATGTACCACGTCCTTTAAGAAGTGTATTTATTAAGAATTACATAGTTTAATAAGGGAGTCAGAGTTAGACGAGGCCCAAACGTATTGGGCAGTGTACTGGAGATTCAGTCATTGTCTTTTTGCTACTATTTTGCAATCTAGCAAGTACGTGGAGTGTGGAATTAAACTATCCAAATATGATAAAGTAGAGAGATAGACCCAATTCTCTTTAAAAGCTTAGTTGGAAGCTTGCGCTACTTAACTTGCATGGGGCAACATATTCACTATGCAGTTGGGCTAGTTTGTCATCAGTTCGTCTATGGTGTCCCAAGGACACCATTTATAGTGTCCGAAGGGGGTATGTGGCGGCCCCTGTTGGATGTGTTGCGGGCTGGCCGCAACACATCCAACAGGGGCCGCCACATACCCCCTTCGGACACCATAAATGGTGTCCCTGGGCCCCCAACACATCCAACAGGGGGCCGTCACATACCCCCTTCGGACACCATAGAATATTCCAGTTTGTCATTACATAGAGTGTCCAACAATTACTCATCTAAAGGCGGCTAAAAGAATACCCTGCTACATCAAAGGTATGATCAATTATTGGCTCATTGGATATTGTGACTAGAGATGTTGATAATCGAAAGTGCACAAATTGGTTTTATGTTCTTTATCAGAGATACCGTCTTCACATGGATGTCAAAAAAGCAACCAATTGTCACCTTTTTCAAATGTGAGGCCGAATATGTTGCTGTAGTATCGTGTATTCGCCATGTAATTTGCTTCGGGACTTACTAAAAGAGTTGGGTATGTCAAGAGAACTGCCAACGTAGATTTGTGTTGACAACAAATTAGTTATGGTCCTGGGCAAAAATTCAGTGTTTCACAATAGAAGCAAACACATAGACACGTGCTACCACACGTATGGGGAATGTATTGGGAGAAAGGAAATACAATTAGAATATGTGAAGTCTCAAAATCAAATAACTGACATCTTTACCAAGCCACTTAAGTATAAAGACTTTATCATGTTTAGAAGCCACATCCGGGAAGTTATTTATTTGTCACTGACATTTATAAAGAGTAAATTAATCAAACATTTAATCGGACTAGTAGTAAATATAAAAGAGTTATGCTATGAGCACATAATACTTTACGTAATACTAGTCTCTCTAACAAAAGGGCAGATTTCTGTGATGAACAAAAGAGGGGGAAAAAAGAAAAGAGAGAGAGAACTGGGGCAAAAACAACAGCGGATCAAAAGAAAGTAATGAACAGTGAATGGATAAATGCCTCTTTTAGTGGTTGTTTGAAGCTATTTGTTCAAATTGAATTATAATGAGAAATTATAATAAAGTGAAATGAGTAGTATATATTTAATAAAAGTTTGAAATTTGTAGTTATAAATGAGCAGTTGTCAAATCAGTAGTCAAATCAATGGTGGGTAGGATTATGATGTGTTTTCATAAAGAGAATCAAACACCTTATCTAGTGGATATTTTACACAATGGAGGACTTGGTAGAAATCAGTTTTCTCCTCCATATCATTATAGGTAATATCAATTCTCATAAATTTGACAGTTCATGTACAGTGTTGAAAAATCCAGTGAACTACTAAACAGAGTCAAGTTTATAATAATTGGCATCATCTATGAGCCATGTCAAAAATGTGATGTGCCAAATTTACAACAACTGACATTGTTTACGATGTTATAGATTAGAAAACAAATTATTAGAAAACAAATTTCTGCCTAGTGTCTGTGTGTAAACTATGGTGTAAGCTGCATAATTAAACTCCTTTAAGTTTGGCTTCCCAATTGTATCTATATTTTCTTAGAGTCAATATTTCTTCTTCCATTGTCTTCTCCATCCATTATGCTAACTGCTTCTTCAAATGTTTTTAGCTCTTTAGCACTTCTTCAACAATGGGCTCTTGTAGTTTTCCAGGGAGTTCTATTACATTTCAGAGTTTTTGTATCATTCTTTCTTAAAACTCATCACTAAATGTTGTTCTTCTACCTAGTCTGGTAGTTTCTATGAATGATTTAAGAATAGGGTCACTAACACTTTACGGCGCCAACCGTAGACACTATTTCTAAAGTCAACGAATAGAAAATAAATAACTGTCTTTCTATTGGTGCCTATCGGCCATCACGACCAAAGTTAGCAACTGTCTTGCCTCGTGCTAGAACGAGCGTGGGTACTCCGGCAAATCATTAGTTGAAGTACTTCTCCTTCCATCCTTCGGTTGTTGTATCCTTCAAATATGCACCTGATTGCATGAAAAATTTCATGCAACTCCGTTAAGCGTTGTTATGACACACCCCCTCTTATTTAGACGTATGAATACACGTCACATGAATAGCCGCATAAAATGAGGACACGGTATGTCCAGAAGTGTCATAACGGCATTAAATATAATAAATATAAAATAACGTGTACATATTGTTTTCATTGTAATAACAAAAGAAAAGAAAAGATTAGAGCAGAGAGTATATAAAATAGATTTTGCAATAATAAATATAAAAATAGATTTTGCAATAATAAAGCGAAATAGATTCTCTAATATTTTAAACATAAATACGATTGATCCAATCACTCAAAAACTAGAGAGCGAGTCACCTGCGGATATTTCACTTTAGCAGCATTTTTTACGATTCAACAACAGAATCAACTATCAGAGGCCACATTTCACCACGTGGCTATTAACCAGGGCCTTAACCCACGTGAAAAATATGCAACATACCAGAAAAGGGAAAGAAAGCTAAAAAACCGCAGGGTTTTTAGTGTTTTTTGTTCAATTCGGATAATTATCTTCCCCCATCAGCCAATTTGAACCCACTAAATTGAGTGAAATCTGCATTCTCTCCTACACAAAAATTTGATACATTTTTTATACACTGAAAAACGTTGATCAGTTTGATGGGTTTTTTCCATACTCAGAGAAATTTGCAGTAAGAGCTTATAAATTTCTGGCACAGAATTCAATTCACGGTTTGTTTGTTTGTTTGATTAAAAACGGAGGATGTTTATTTATTTATGGATTTGAGGGAAGAAGATTAAGTTTGTGTAAACAATTAGGCATCAGGAAATTATTATATATGGAGCCTTTCTGTGATCTTTGTGGGATAGATACGGCCGTCGTTTACTGTAAAACGGACTCGGCCCGGCTATGCTTGCGGTGCGACGGTTGTGTGCATGAGGAGAATTCATTGTCTCGAAAGCATCCTCGTTCGCTCATTTGCGACAAATGCGCTTCTCAGCCAGCCGTGGTCCGGTGCATAGAGTGCAAGTTGTCTCTGTGTCCGGCTTGTGATTGGAATGGGAATGGTTGTTTAGGGCCAGGACACCAGAGGCTTACGTTGAATTTTTACAGTGGTTGCCCTTCACTGGCTGAGTTTCGAATAATTTGGTCTTTGGTTCTTGAAGAGCCGAAATCATCGACTAGTTTTGACACCTCATGGAGCACAATGGGTGGTAGTGGTATGAATGAGAATTCTTCTGTGTCGGTAGAGACAAGTACTACTCATAATCATCGGATGTCCGGTAGAGGAGTGGCGAACCGGTTAAATGAGTTAGCTTCATGTGTCAAGTTTGGATCATGGGCTACTCCATCAACCGTGTTTCAAACGAATAATATTCCCAGCTATGGGGATCAACGAGCGTTATTCCACGCCGATCAAATGCCTAATTTCTTGTCGGAAGGATCGAGCTTCCTAAAGGTGAGCTAGCTAGACCTAGTCTTGCCCTAATCATCATCAAATTAACTTCATTTTTCTTTAATGCATGGGACATAAATAAATTAATATAATTAATGAACATCATGTTCAAATTCAAATTCAAATTAATTAATTAATTAGAGAATAATGTATATGTTTGGTTAGATCTTGTGATCGCTGTTTCTACTGCAAAATGAACCAGGGATTTCCTAATAGTATTAAGGATCATCTTGGGCTTCATGATACTACTGTTGACATGGACGAAATGGCCTTGAGCTTCCACAGTGGTATTGAGTTGTTTGAGAATTTGCAAAGTCACTCGAGTTTCCCCGGTGACGTCGATGGAGGATTGAATAGTCTTGTCACCGATAAAAACTTTTCCGTCACTGAATCTAATAGCTCACTTTTTCAAAGTACTTTAGAGGTTCTCTTCCACTCTATAACTCTCATCACTCATAATTGATCAAACAAAAACTTCCATATATACAAGACATTGACAATTTTCTCGAGTCATTTCTTATTATTTTTTTTTTCAATTTGTCACTGCAAAAATGAAACCTTTGATAATGTTACATTTTTATGTTGTTATTAGGCCTCATCATCATCATCAGAACATCAGGAGTGCATCATGGGTTATCAATCTTTACAAGTTGGAGTTGGTTCGACTACTTTGGTGCAACATGTTAATAATGCAACAGCGAATTGCATGCTTATGCACCCGAGTTGCAATACAAATAATCTTGGCTTGGTATTTCCGAGCGGACAACTTCATTCAACAATGTCGCCTGCAGGAAGCACGGCGGATTTTCAAGATTATGAGTTATCACCGGTGTTTCTTACTGGGGATGCACCATGGGAGTCCAGCTATGAAGCTAGTTGTCAACAGGCAAGAGATAAAGCTAAGATGAGATACAATGAAAAGAAGAAAACAAGAATGTATGCGAATTCTCATTGATCTACTCTTCTCTTGCTAACTAAAAATAATAATAATAATAATAATAATAATAATAATAATAATAATAAATAAATAAATAATATGTGCATATATGTTATATTTATCGGTCTCTTGGTGATTGTAGGTTTGGTAAACAAATAAGATACGCTTCTCGTAAAGCCAGAGCTGATACTAGGAAGCGTGTGAAAGGTAGATTCGTGAAGGCTGGTGAAGCTTATGACTATGATCCTCTTGTAAGAAGGGATTTTTGATCTAAATCGCCCTTGGATATATTTTTTTTTTTTTAGCTTTTGGTAATTATGCACGCATTGATATATATATATATATAAAAGGTATAGATAGAATATATATAATGTACTTCTCCCCTCTCCTATATCCCTTTTGTATAAAAAAAAAAAAAAAGATGAAGAAGAATATAATGTACTTTTTTTTTTGTTCTTATTCTAAACAATCTTATGTTCATTTGTATGATTTTCGTTCTTTTAAATGATAACTAGTTCAGCACCCGTGCGTTACAGGAGAAGTATAATTATATTTATAGAATTACAGTGCGTTAGTAAAACTCAACGACCAAAACAACATAGAACATCCATAATAATAATGTAATAATAAAGTTAGTTAATGTATTTCCTAAACTCGAGAAAAACATTTTTATTTCTCGAGTATTGCACATACATACTCCTTAAGTGAAGAGATTCTTACAGTCTTTTTCTTTTTTCCTTCTCTTTTTGCAAAAGAAATTCTTACAGTCTAACGAAAATAGTTTACATTTCAATTGTTCTATAATTTAAGAATATAGAGGCGCGCAATGTAATGGTTTCACCGAAGTATTTTTAACTAAACAAACAAAGATTGCCAAGTTCTGTTAAACCTACAATATTTGCAGTCACTGTGTTAAAGTCAATAAAATAATTTTGAATAAAATAATTTTGAAGTGTCTCGTTTTATAGGCTAGATAAAACATGCTGAATAAACTTATAAAAATTGGAGGGCAAAAGTAGTAATAATAACAACTCAAGTGAATAAGAGACACCACAACCTTCCAATTTAGGTTCAAAAACTGCATAAATAGAATTAAGGATCTTGTGTGCTAAACGAATTGATGAACAATTGATATATACTTCTCAAACAGAAACAATATTAACTACGTAGAATAATGATCCATGTATAGACTAAAAATCATTTGAGAAAATTCTATATTACGGAATTAGCAATAAATAAAAGTTAATGAGCTTCCGTCAACTTACTTAAAGCCTTAATTCCTGCAACGTAATAACAGATTCCACTGGATTTTGAAGTCTTTTACTTAATAATATGTAATACTACACAAACTGTAGTTGAAATATTATCATTGAATAATGAGATTCAAACAATAGAAAACAACCTAGATTGTTTGGCCAACGCCAACCGAAGCATTCAAAAGATCAACTAAAGCAAGTAATAAGGAATTGGGCTAACTAGTCCCAAGGTCAGGGTAAATAATTTCCATATTAAATTTAGAGCTTCTTGTTCTCTTCATGGCTGCTGCTGTTTCTCTTAGACTAGTGATAACACCCTTGCGATGCACGGGAAAGTAACATTTGTTTAAATCACAGTAATTCAATAAAAGGTCACTCACGAAAGAAAATAAAATGAAATAAGCAAAGAAAAAAACATATCAAATGTTCATTATGTATTGTTCCAAATTCTAAAAAATTTCTTTGTACACAGCCTTGTTGTCGAAATTGTTACATCCATTAAAAATACATAATTGTTTTAAAATGAATACACATATTTTCTAATATGGTTTATCTCACTCAATTGTTAAGAAAATCTGTTTCAAAATTAATGGTCAAGGATCGAAAGATCTCAAAAATAAAATATTGACAAAATAAATTACACTGAATAGTAGAAAATCAACAAAGCCGGAAAAAGTATAACAAAAATAAAATCAAGTTTTAAATTCAAGTCATCGATAAAAATAACAAAAATGCAAAACCTAAACCTTATATAAGAAAGAAAGAAATATAAACAATCTTTACCTTTAGCAACTTACAAACTAGCAGGCTAAAAAAGATTACAATCCTAAAGAAATATAGATTATATACCACAATCACAATTACAATTACAATTACAATTACAATTATGTAGGTACATAACCGTGAAAAACCAAAAATTGAAAATAGCATAATGCTAATGCAAAATTTTGAAAAACTGGTTCCATACACTTTTTTTGGAAAAATTACATGTGCGGTTCTTTAGTTTCACTCAAAACAACACCAATCACCTAAACATGTATAGTGCTCCCCTCCAAAAAAAACCCCAACCGCACTTTTTATTTTGTAAAAGTAGCAGTTCCTACCATCATAAGTAGCAAACTATTCCTAGAAACTAGAATATTAAACTGCAGAAACATACTAAATGGTAGGAATTTTCCTTCAATCCTTCAGAGCCTGTGTTCCCATGTTCAGTCCACCACTACCAGGTGCGTCGTAGTTAGAAAGTCCATCACCTCCCCTCATTGGAGTCTTCACTAGAGCACTAACCTTATGATAAGTGTATTTTATATGCAAAAATACTTCTTTTAACTTATACAATTATACATGAAATCGAGTAGATTTCTACCTAATTTATGTGGATATGGTTCATATAGGTGAAAAGCTCAAATTGGAGTGATATTAAATGAAAATGATGATTTTTGAACCAAAATGAAACTTTACATTCAAGATATAGGATCAAGGTGTGATGGCTTGAGAGTTTGGGGTGAAAAGATCAATGTCAACAAGTTTGAGGACTAGAATGCACTTTGGGAGAACTTAAAAGAAACTATTTGGGCCGTAATTGAAGAGTTTGAGGACCTTTTTGAAGCATTTGAGAAGTTTTAGACTTGTATAAATGAAGAAAAAAGCTAAAAAAGACCATTTTTGAAAGAAAAAGTCAAATCAGGGACTGAATTGCGCGTGCTGAAAGTAGGGCGAGGGAGGGCGCGGCAAGCAAACCGTCCCCTACCCGCGGCCTGTATCGGGAGACGCCGTTTACGCGTTTTTGGGCCCTTTTTGACACATTCTAGGGTTCTAAGGCCTCCCCAACTATAAAAGAACAAAAACCCTTCTGTCAAAGGGGGATGGATGATAGAAAATCATTCTTGAGGGCTGACCAGATTTGAGCAAAGGGCTTGAAGATTGAAGCGGGGGTTGCGTGAAGATTGAAGAACAGAGTTCTTTGTTTGGTGCAAACATTTTCTTCGTTATTCTTCGTCTTTTCTTTGCAAAAATCTGGTCATATATTCAAACCCTACGAATGCTTATGTTATGAATTCCTTTATTATGCGTAACTAATTTTCCTTGTCGAGACAATCGATGAAGCAATAGACATGTTTTGATTGCGTTAATCCCATTCATGACTCTAATTGTTATTGCGTGCTTATTTTCTATTGTGATATGTAATTACCTTTTATGAGCCTAACAACTTGTAATTGCGTTAGTGAATTCGTGAGGAGAGGGAGAGGTAAGTCACCATTTTAGCACTTCAATAGAAAACATAAATTGCATAGAAGATAGAGATATACTTTTATGATTTGTGTGACCACAAAAATGGTTTCTTGTTAATTAATGCACTCAACTAGGTTGAAATTCACATAGAGATATAGTGGGTTTACTTGGTTGGATAGATTTGAATTTGCTCGAGAGAGGTTTTCAATTACACTTGTGAAACTGGTTGTGAGTACGTGATGGTGAATTGTCATGAGTGGGATTGCATAATTGGAACGCCTGTTTATTGTGGATTTGTGAGTCTCAACGCTTTCATTCATATATTTTCTAGTACATAAATTTAAGTTGCTTCTTAAATTAAAATAGATAGAGCATTTAATTTTTAGTTTAAACGATCTCATTATTCTTTTACAAACTCTTAATTTCCTTATTCAATTGGTGTGAAATTGACTCAAGTGAGATAGATGACAACTTTTCCTGTGGGATCGACATTCGGGACTCTTCTAGTTCTGTACTACTTGAACGGTATTGTGCACTTGCGATTTCGCCTATCACCTCATTATTGAAATTAAAGTCTGTTACCTGAAAAAAAAAAATAATAATGTATAAGGCTCTACTATTTCGAATTAGGTGATTAGACTAAATTATACTGGACGTAATAAATTACCTTTTACCTTAGAGAAACCATCATTAGTCTAAGCAAGTAGATAGTAAATCAGATTTGTGTTTAGATGATGCACTTATGCATAAAGCGATAACAAATGAGACCTACTTGAGACGTGTAATTGTTGGCATTGTATTTTTCAATAAGTTCAACATCTTCAATAAGCCTTATGACGGTATAAACCTCATCATTTTCAGACACATTTTGCACCTCCATTTGGACCTTAAATAGTATTCTTTTATTTACCAAATCCTTAACTTGTTCTGGACAACACTCATCATCAACACTATCCTAATAAATATTGTTTTTGTTATAAAAGAAGTTGTACTTAAAGAAAAAAAAATGATGTAATCATACAGGCATGCAGATATGGGTACGAGCACGCATTCACATTTTTGCAAAGTAAAATTGCCTCCTTGATTCATGTTCTTAAAGTAAATTTATCATATCAAAAAGGGACCTGATTCACTTGTGACAGAAACTTCAAAAAAAAAAAAAAATGCCATTTCTTAAGAAATTTCAAGAAAATACCCAAAAAAAGGGAAGAAGAAAGAAAGATTTCATCTGATAAAAACAATAATAGGAGAAAACAGATTTCTCTTAAGTTTGCTTGAAGATTCAAAAGCCTTTCAAGTTTTGAACTCATAATTCATATTACAAATCATCGATTGGTGTGGGAAATTTAATTGGGGTAACTGCAAAAATAGTCTAATTATCGGGTGAGTTTGGGAAAATAGACAAATTTACAAATCTGTTTTGGAAAAAATGTCCATTTTGTGTGGTTAAAGTACCATATTGCCCTTGTTGCAAAAATAGCCAAAATAAATAGATGGTCAAGATTGAAAGGGGCTTTCTTATTGGTTCTATTAGCAAAGTCTAGGGAATTTGAAAACAACCATTAGAACTACATAAGGTCATTACAAAGTTTCTATCATTAAAAAGCTTCTGAAAGTAAGAGTTCACCAATTCTAACAATTCACTCAAATTTTCCTCTTGATTCAGATACCATTTCTATCAGGAATACATTGCATCAGGTAGAGTTACTATCTTCACTATAACCTTTCCTAACTATTATTTTGGAAAATGATTCCTAAGTTTTTTGAGCCTATAACAACATAGATGCAAATATTATTGTGTTTCAAAGTAATTCTCCAAGCTCAACTGACAAATATGCATAAAAAAAGTCATAATAGAGAGAATTACACAAATAAAAATCTACCTTCACCATTCTAATTTCAGAAAGATAACCAAAAGAATAAAACCTAATTTATAAGAAACTACCTAGATTTTGGACATAAACTAACCTCCCAAAAATAATTCAAGGCAATATACTTTTGCATCACAACTCTCCAAGCAAACAAATCAAATGCCCTAGAAATTATACCCAATAGCGCTGGCCATTTTGCTTTTTGCAGAATACCCTAGAGACATGCAGCGCCTCATTTTATCAAGATCCATGCCACCACCACCTTATCTGTGGTCAGCAGTTGCAAATATTAATGAATAAAATCTAGATATATAGTGAATTCTCTTAGATACTAAACACAATAAAAGAATGGATGTTAGAAGAAATAAATTCGCCAATATGAGAGAAATCTCATAACTTAAAATTGATGCTTCTCTCTTTGTAAAAAGAATAGAAAATTTTAGTTCCCACTCAGAGACAATAATCAAACAAAAATGTATAATAGAAGATAGATCCAACCTATCATAATTCACCCTCAAATTGAAGTATGCCTTAATAGCTGAAGAAAAAAGTTAGCTCAACATATATATATATATATATATGCCAAATTGCAAATTTTCTTAGTTGCACATGTAGCAAAAAGCAACATCTAAAATTTTAAGAAAACCTCATCAAGACGATACTTAAAAGAGGCTTGCAAAAAGTTAATGCAAAGAGCAAACACACATAACAAAAAAACAGGCTCCTTCCATTGAGCAAAACAAATTTTATGTCATTCTTTCTTCCAGTTTTCCAAAAGAAAAACAAAAAGAACACAAATATGCTATTTCAATTTACAATCACCCCTAGAAATTATCAACTGTCAATTACATGCAAGCAAAAAGGAGAAAATACAGCCAAAAGAAAATATAAATTAACTCATAAACTAAAGAATCCATGTTCTTATGTATAAATGATAGAATTCATGTTTTAAAATTATTTCTCCATATGACTTATGGTATAAAATAAAACATTCCTATCGTAGGAAAGCATCCACATAGTCATAGCGATCCCCAACTTTACAAAGGAATTTCCAATTATACCATTTTGATTTTAATATAGGTTTCGAATCTTGCACAGAAATACATAAGGCATACAAAATCAATCTATGTAGAACTTTAAAAATAATCGAAATCCATATGAGAATGCATAGGGATGCATACATACCTCTGAGAGAATTCGAATGGGGAAACAATGCTAAAGTGGTCTCTTGCAGTGCAGCCGAAACATTTTTGCGCTTCTGCCATTTCAGATTTCTCTATTGTTCTCTCTCTAGTTTCAATTCCCAGTCGAGTGTTGACTGTTGAAGGGGAAGTAAATTCATTACGCATATAGAGAGAACGGATGGAGGAAGTGGCATGAGCTGTGAGCTGTGACGACTAATAGGAGGAAGTAAGAGGAAAGTTTGGAATGGACAGAGAAATGAATAGAGCTACGCGAGAAAGCCTCCCAAAAAGTGCAAAAAGTGAAATCTTCCTCCAGAAGCTAATTACAAAAGATGAAAAAAAAAATGAAAAGCCTATAACAGCTGAGCTTGGCCGGGAAACTGTAGGTGAGACCCGCTCAAGCTCAACTACTTTAAGATAGATAATAGATTACCTTCTGCGGTAGAACCTTATGAAAATATGTTAGCGTCGGCGAGGACGAACGAAATCACCCATCGTGTAGTGCGTAGAAGTGAATCAGCCATTCAACACATATCAATATCAGAGACAGATAGAGCTGCTAACTTCAATGTTCATTCAAAAATTTTTGGGTCCATCAACTGAGAGTATTGAAATTTAGATCCCTGCAAAAGCACATGCTCAACATATTTTAAGACATAAAATTTAGAAGTGTGAATCTTATCAAAACAACATAAGGAAAAAAGCAGACGATCATACGCTAGAGTAAGGCCTTTGATATTAGAAAGAAACTCTGGAATTAGTCTAGAAATGCTATTGTTAAGCGGCGTGTCTTGCTCAAAGAACCATCAAATCCAAAAGTCAATCAAAAACCATAGGCATAATAATTAGCAAAAGTCCAACAAACTCACAAATAATTTAAATTTTGGGGCTCCCCTACAGAACTTGAAAATAATGCCAGCAATATTCTAACACCCTCCCACCTTTAATCTAGGCTCGAGCAACGCCAAGTGTCTCCTTTATCTTGATATAAAAGTTTTAGCCTTCAATGCTTTAGTGAAGATATTTGCAATTTGATCATGTATCTTGCAATGCTCGACAACAACTTTGCCTTCTTTGATCAAGTCCCGAACGTAGTGGTACTTCATCCTGATATGTTTACGCCTTCCATGAAAAACTGGATTTTTACTAAGTGCAATAGCTGAGTTATTATCACATTATAATAGTGTCTCTTTCTCTTGAGAACATTCTAAATCTTTCAATATCCCACCTAAGCCAAAAAGCTTGACAACCAGCTACACATAAAGCAATATACTCGGCTTCTGTAGAAGAGAGAGCAACAACAGATTGTTTCCTCAAGGACCAAGAAATTGCACCTAAACCAATATTGAAAACATATCCTGACGTGCTTTTGTGATTATCCACAACATCTCTCCAGTCACTATCATTGTAACCAATTAGGATTGATTCTTGGTATCTTTTGTAATGAATCCCATGATCAAAAATCTGACAACATAATGAAGAATTTTTTTGCTTGCATCCCAGTGACTCTTATTTGGAGAAGTCATAAATCGGCTTAAGACGCTAATAGCCAACATTAAATCTGATGACTTTTTCACCTCTATCATCCTTGCTTAACTTCAAATTTACCTCCATAGATGTAGTACAATGGATAGTAGCACCCATTCTGAATTTCTTCAACAAATCTTTTGCATACTTTTGCTGAGAAATCATGATTCTTTTGTTTGTCTATTTTACTTTAATCCCCAAAAAATAATGTAGAACTCCCAAATCTGTCATCTCAAATTCTTCCATCATTGATTTTTTTAAAAGCCATTCCCATTTTCTCATTATTGTTTGTAAAAATAAAATCATCAACATACAAGCAAATAACAAGAAAATTACCTCTTCCATCCTCTTTGCTATAGAGTGCATGCTCATATTAATATCTACCGAATCCATTCTTCAAAAAGAAACTATTAATCTAACTGTACCAAGCTCATGGAGATTGTTTTAATCCGTACAATGCTTTCTTCAAGCGATATACCTTTTGCTCTTCTCCTTTCTTTTTGTAACTAGGAGGTTGTACAACATACACTTCTTCTAGAAAGCCATTCAAGACAGCTGATTTCACATCCATTTGATGTATCTTCCAACCTTTCTGAGCTATCATTTATAAAAGCAAACGAACTATTCAGAGTCGAGTTACAAGAGTAAATATTTCTTCATAGTCAATACCAAACTTTTGTTTGTATCCCTTAACAGCAAGCTAGTCTGGCTTTGTTTTTGTCTATTTTACCATTTGAATCCATCTTTTTTTTTGTACTCCCATTTCACCCCAAGCATTGTTTTAACTTTTGGAAGTTCAGTCAACACCCATGTCTTCTTTCTTTTAGTTGCATCTATCTCTTGATTCATGGCAATCTTCCATTACTCTTTCTTGGATGCTTCTTCAAAACTTATAGGATCTGCATCCATAAGTTATGCAAAGTCTGTAACATATTCAAATTATGGATACCTTATAGATGGTTGATGCGGTCGAGTCATTTCCTTTGTGATGGAAAAAACGACTCTTCATTCCTTGATGGTGAATTGGAAATTGGGGACAATGGTTCAGAATCTTCTTCAATATCTTCTGGTTCATCTGCTACCATATCTTTGCTATCTTTAATATTGATAGAAACTGATTTTTGTTTTTGATCATCAACACTCCACTTCCAGGACTCTTATTCATTAAAATATACATCTCTGCTTATGATTATATTCTTAGAGTTGGGATTGTACAAGCAATATGCTTTTTAATTCTCACTGTATCCTACCATGATACATGCATTTTTCTGATTTATCGTCAAGCTTACCTCTCTTTTCATCTAGAACATGAGAGTAAGCTATACTCTCAAACACTCACAAGTGGCTAACACATGGCTTTATCCCACTCTAAGCTTCTTGAGGAGTTATACCTTGAACACTTTTAGTTGCAGCTCGATTTAGAAGATAAACAGTACAAGTCACTGCATCACCCCAAAATTCATTAGGCATCTTTTTAGCTTTCAACATGTTTCTTGCTAGCTCCATGATGGTTCTATTTTTCCGCTTGGCTACTCCATTCTGCTGGGGAGTGTATCGAATAGTTTGTTAATGTTGAATTCCATTATGTTTCAAAAAACTTTCCAAAACAACAAATTCTCCATCACTATAAGAACGTAAAGTTTTTATTGTACAGCCACTCTGATTCTCAACAAAAGCTTTGAAGTTTTCGAAGCACTCATAAACGTCACTTTTTTCTTTAAGTAAATAAATCCATATCTTTCTACTGTAATTGTCAATGAATGTCAGAAAATAAGAATTATCTCCAATTGTTGATGTACGCATAGGTCTACATAAATTAATATGGACTAATTCAAGTGGTTTTGAGGATCTCCATGCTTTGCCAACTGGAAATTGGTTGCAATGATGCTTTCCAGGGATACATGCTTCACAAGCTTGATGATCATTGTGACTAATGTTTGCCATTCCTCTCACCATATGATTTTTGCACATATACGACAACGAGTTAAAACTCAAATGTCCAGATCAAAAATGCCATAGCCAAGAAACATAATTCACCAACGTGTTAAAACTAGAGCTTTGGTTGTATGAAAAATTCAATGGAAACATCTTGTTCGGGGTCATTTTCACTCTTGTAATAAACACACCATCCCTGCCTTTGATCTCACATGCTTCATTTTTAAAAATAACATCATACCCCTTTTGAAGAAGTTGTCCAACACTCAACAAATTGTGCTTGAGGCCTGGAACATGGAATACGTTGGTGATTCATTTGACACCTTTCCTTGTTTGAACAATAATATTGCCATTTCCTTTCACTTGAAGTCGTTTGTCATCACCGATTTTGACTTCATTTTGGAGAGAATCATCCTAGGTTACAAAAATATCATTGTTGCCAGTCATATGATTACTGCAACCACTATCAAGATATCTAACATTTTCAACAAAAACTTCTTGTGTTTTACAAGCCATAAAAAGTATTCCTTCATCCTTATTTCGCTCTTCATGCGTGAAATTGGATGTGTTAATATTGTCATTTTTCCTCGGCCTGCAATATGCTTTGGTATGGCCAAAATGTCCACAATTATAGCATTGAACATTAGAAAAATCACCATGACCTCTACCTTGACTTCTTCCTCCACTTCTACCTCTTCCTCTTCCTCGGCTTTGAAAAGAACTTGATTCTTCTTTGCTTTCATTCTTGTTGTAATTGTTTCAAGGCTCAAAATTTCTACCATTTCCACATCCACCTCTTCTTCTTCCTTGACAACTTTGCTTAAAAGAAGCTTGAGATTTAAAAGCTTGTTTTGAAAAAGAACTATCAAATTGCTTCAATCTAAGCTCATGAGATTGGAGAGATCCCATCGAGTTATTTACAGATAATGTAGCCAAATCCTTTGATTCTTCAATAGCAACAATGACATGCTCAAATTTTCTAGTCATGCTCTTGAAAATGTTCTCCACTACTCTCTGATCGGATA
Organism: Nyctanthes arbor-tristis; assembly: GCA_963692815.1. NCBI lineage: Eukaryota > Viridiplantae > Streptophyta > Magnoliopsida > Lamiales > Oleaceae > Nyctanthes > Nyctanthes arbor-tristis. Next base: position 58,939 of record CAVNYN010210633.1, on the reverse strand, counting down.
TTTGTTCTCTATTTACTTTCAATTGATTAACAACTGAAAGAATACGATTGAAATATTCCTCCACCAACTCAGAATCTTTCATCTGAAGCGTATCAAATTCAGATCTCATAGCCACCATTTTGACTTTATCTCCTTCTTGGTAAGTTGATTGCAGAATATCCCAAGCTGTCTTTGCTGAGGTTGCTCCAGAAATTCTTTCAAAAACAGCTTCATCAACAGCTTGATAAATAAAAAGTAGAGCCTTCTTGTCCTTCTTGCGATTCTCCTTTAACTCATTAATTTGTTGTTGAGTATGAGCATCCTGGTCTTGTAATTCAACAAAACCATTCTCTACAATATCCCATAAGTCTTAAGAACCATACAAGACTTTCATTTGTTGACTCCATCAACTATAATTCTTCCCATCAAATCAAGGAAGATGAGGTTGCAATATACTGTTGTTGGATGGCATTTTACAATGAAGCTCTGATACTAATATGTTGGAAGCGTTTGGTGAACCCAATAAAAAACACTTTCCAATATATGATAGAAACTTCAAGAGAAGAATATTGTTCTCTTTGAGACTCACAAATAATTTCTCAACTCAAATATGATTTTATTCTCCAATAGTCCAATGCTCAAAGTACAATAGACAATCCACTTTTTATACTACTAAATCAAAATACGTCAATTTAATACGTCAATTAATAAACTCGTAAATACTTCAATAAACCGCTTATTCAATGAAACTTAAATAAAAGTGAAACTACTCTTCACCCGTAGTGAATTCTAAACGCATGAAACTTATTCATTAAACCAAGATTTATTAGTCTAGATTAATATTCTAGCAGAAATAAGGAAAGAAATTTAAAAAAAAAATCATTAAAAGAACATATGTATCCCACAACAATAGCTGTACCTATGCGCACCGCAGAAAAAAGATGGGAAATTGTGGTAGAAATGAATCAGTCATTCAACATATATCAATATTGGAAAGAGAAAGAGCTGCCATCCTCAATGTTCATGCAGAAATTTTTGGGAAAGATCTATCAACTGAGAGTACTGAAATTAAGGTCCATGCAAAAAGCACATGCTCAACTTATTTAAAGATATAAAATTAATAAGTGTGAATCTGATCAAAAGAACAAAAGGAAAAAGCAAATGACCATACGCAAGGCTGAGGCCTTTGATATTAGAAAGAGACCCTAGAATTTGTCCAAAAGGTTGTTGTCAAGCGGCCTAGCTTGCTCAAAAAACCACCAAATCCAAGAGTCAATAAAAAACTATGGGAATAATAATTAGCAAAAGTCCAACAAACTCAAAAATAATTTAAATTTTGGAGGTTCCCTAGAGAACTTGAAAATAACGCTAGCAAATTCATTGTTTGAGAGATGAGTATGAAGCTTATCCAATGTCCCAATTACAGCAAGGATTTGCAACAAAAAAATTCATTTTTTTGCAGCAATTTGCAAAAAAACACGAGTTTCGTGATGTGAGTAGAGTGCTTTTATTATGACTCGAATCTTGCTGTTTAATACTATTCTATTTTATGACGAAAGTCAAAGGTGAAATAGTCAAGTCAAGGTTAAAATTAAATTTTTGGGTCAAAGTCAAAACAACTAAGGATTAAAGTGAACAAATTAATTATTAGAGAGCATGTATGCAAACTATTATGGATTTATTGCTAACTTTTATGATTTAATAAGTTGAGGGGGCTTTAGTACAAATTTCCCACTTTAAACAAGACTTTCTTGCAATTGGAATTGGGACACACTAAACACCCACACAAAAGCACCCGATTCTCGGCAGTGAAGAGAGGAGAAAAGGAAGAAAATTAGAAAGAAAAACAAAAAGAAAGGGAAAGAGGGAGAAAATTGTGCGTTTTGCACTTGGTTGGCATGGTCTAACACATAGGCTTGCGATTTCCTTCTACAAATCAAAAAAGTTAAGTCAAGAGGTGATTCTAGGGGGTTATATATTTTGTATTGGGTCTTGATTTTATGATTTATTTTCATGAATTGGCGCTTAATAATTGTTCTATATGCCATAAGAAGAATAGGTTTTAATTTTGCAACTTTAATAACATATTATTATGAGATTGTCATAAGCCTTATATATGAAATTTGGGGATTTTATGGATTATAGTTTTTTTTTTTTTTTTTTTTGGTTTAACAGATAACTTTTATTAATCACGATCAAATGTTACAGCTGGGAGAAAAGGAAAAGGGTCAACTTTTCTCCAACCGGCAAAAACAAACAAATAGAAACAAAGTAGAAACAGAACAACAGAAAGGAAAACAGAAGAACAAGAAGAAAAATAGAGCAAAAAGAAGAAGGCACATGCAATGTCAGGGAATAACCCCTTTCAAGAAGCCCAACGCAGATGAGAATTAAAGAACCCAAATACGACTCTGTAACAACATCGCAGACACAGTTTGAGCCGATGGAGGATCCAGCCTATTTCTTGATAATTGCTGAGAACTAAATATCCTGATTCATTGAATACAAACGAGGCCCGATTTGAGATAGTTTCTTTCAGTGATTGATAGTTCCTTTTACGAATGTGGTTGACAAGAACCTCTTCCTGAAGATCATTTTGCAGAATGCGTTGGTGAAGAGATCAAGGATTGATCCATTCTTAGGTGATTTGTCTTCTATCATCCATGAGGAGGCATTTGACAGCATCATTTGCAAAGAAATAGAAATCATGTTGGAGGAAGTCAGGCTCGTCTGAATCAAAATTGTCTAAGAACATGGAGTCAAGGATAGCGTAATCCAAGGGATTCCAAGTAACATCTGCAAAGGCTTCTTGAACTAGTTTCTTCATAGACAACTGAGTGCCGTCAAGTGAATTCGTCTTCAACAAAAAATGCTTGAAAAAACTTTGATCCATAAAAAAACTTTTGTGGATTATAGTTGGTAAAAGTAATTTATCGCAAAATAGTGGCGAAAAATGGATAGATAATGTGTTGAGAATTTCATCTTGTGAATTTCTTTTTGGTGAACATGAATATGGATGTTGAAAATATGATGTAATGATGCTTGAGAGATGCTCTAAGAATATAAGTGATAGTTAACAATAGGTGTAGTGGAAATGTTGAAAATAAGTCGAAAGATAATATGAAATGAATGTGTACGGTGCTATTGAGAATTTGAGACTTCATATATTATAAATGAATAAGGAAGTGAAATAAGTTAAAGGTGAATAGATAAAGTGGATGAATGAGATTTTGAATTCTATTAGTATGTTATTGATTTTATTCGATATGTACAAACACGATGTGACGCTTATAGGGTATACGTTGGAATGAAAATATATTGTGATTAATTAAGGGATTAATATTATGTAAATCTTGGTGACTAAGGGAAATTTTGTTTATGTGGCTAATTTTTATTTGGTAATATTATTGGGCATTTTACGAGATCATGACATGATATATTGCAAGGACTACCGATTGGTATATGATTTGATATGTAAATCTTAATGAGTGATGAGGACATGATATGTTAATGAAATAAGTGAGCTTAATGAAAAGAAATGGTCCATGACATAAAGGGAATTTATATGCTAATACATGTGTTGAGTTATCAAGTTGTAGGTAATTAAGTGAAATAAATGAATTGAGATTATTTGTAATTGTTGATGAATTTATTTTGGACAAGATATTATCCGGTATTCAACATATGATATAACAAGATTTTTACGTAAAAGAATAGTTGGAAAATTTATGGGCAAAATTAGATGATTGGAATTTAATACGAAAAGTGACTTTGATTCCAAGAGTTAAAGTGGAATTATATTTCTTGTTTGGACAAGGACGTTAGATATTAAATTGAATTTGTTAAATTATGATTCTAGGTGATGGATGAGTCAATTGGAAAGGCATGCTAGTTGAGCTAGCTGTGGGATCAACTCTGTGAGTGGAAAAATATTTTTCCAAATATTAAGCATGCTTTTCATTATGTCTTATTAAATACTATTCTTTCTTAAAGTCAAGGATGTTTTCATTATTATGGCTATATATGAAATTCATAAAATATTTAAGCGTGCTATTATCTTTAGAATGTGATTTCAAAAAGGAAATAGTTATCTCATTACGTTAAGAATTTCCATAAAAACATATTATGTCATCTTATAAGATTTTTGAGAAAAGCATAGTATACGAATTGTTTTCAAAACCACCAAAGTACATGTGTGATCTTTACCCACTCTGTATCATGTGATTTCTTCCACAGTGTATTGACCAGTCTAATGATTTACCCGCTCTTCATCGTGTGATGCGTTCCACGGTGCATGACCAGTTATATATAGGTCTTTGGGACTCATCGTGATATACACATAGGCTCTGGACCGTGTATGGTGGTGTTTGTCTTTGAGGCTTGCTCTGCGCGCATATGATAAGTTATTCAGTTACTCAGTTATCAGTATCACTCAATTCTAAGTAGTATGTCTCGTATATCGAGATTACTCTGTACATGTGTGTTACTGCTTAGCGGTACTTTTGATGTGGATTTCCCATAATTTTCAGCTAGTTATTCAGATTTTAATTTTCAGAACTCAGTTACAGTTTAGTATCCAAATTATATAATTCAGATATCAGTCGAAGCTCAATTGCAGTATTCTTAGCAAAAAGTTATTATCTTGCACTTAAATAATTTCAGTACTATTAGCATGGCATGCAGTTTTAGTATTATTTAAACTTATATTTGAAGCTCAGAAGATGTTTACAAAACATTTTTAAAACTCTCAGCTTTTAAGTAATATCTATCTATTATAGAGTTCAACAGCTTTTCAGAAACAGATAATATGAAAAGTATAAAGAGCGTTTGTGAACTTATTCACTCACTAAGTTACCAACTCATATATTTTATAACATTGTTCTTACAGGGGGGATCAAGCTTGAGCATCTATCGGTTTGCCTGCGGAGTTCTCAGCTAGCCATCATTATATTACATCAGTTTGATATTTTCATTGCACCTTTAACATATGCGTTAATCATAGTTGGAAATTAGTTTTCATAAGTTATTATTTCAAGATCATTCAAACTTCGCATAACTCTATTCCTTTATATGTATTTTGGTATTAATGATTGTTTTGAATTCAAATGTATTGAAAAGTGTTCCAGTTTTATATCTTGGGGATGAATTGTGTTATTGATGGAAAAGCATATTTGCTTCATTTTATATGATCTGTTGGGATGAGGTGAATTATATTTTCAGGTTGAATAAGTCCATTTTACAAAGAAAACTCTGCCAAAATTTTTATAAAATCATTTTTGGTTCAAAAGTTTACACAGTTTGAAGTCAAAGTTTCAGTTTGCCTTAACGGTAGGTCCAGGTCAAGCTGGTATCCATCGTTGGCGCACGTCACGTATCAAGTCTAGTAGGATGGCTTGGGACGAGGCATGTCAGCTTTAGCAAGGCCACCATATTATTTTGCTTCCAATTTTGAATCAATAGGTAGAAGAAGAATAACATCATCAAAATATATGATACGATCCTAAAGTTAGAATTTGATATTGATATAGTTGTCCAAGACATGGAATAACAATTTGAGTAAATATTAAAAGGTGAAAATAAACTCATAGCGCTTGTATGTAAAGATTATTAGAAGAGAAACTATAGAGAAGCCAATATTTAAAAACAAAATTACAACTAATGAACAAGTTTGTTTCAATTAATTCATTATTAATTTAGAATATAAAATGTAAACCCTGTGTAAAGTACAATTGCAACGATCGATAAAGAAGGGTGATTGAACTTATTCTATCCAACGCTTAATAGTAAAGACTGATTTTGTTTTTCCCAAAAGAATGAAAACTAAAGCAAAGGAAAAGGGCAAACCGTGGTTTAGAACTACAAGAGTGATACAAAGTGCAATTACACAAATCCTCTTAAGCCAATGCTCGATCAAAATGGGGATGAAAACAAATTAAAAAAAAAAAATTGATTATGAAGCGAAAGTCTCATGGAAATAATACTAGAACAAACATACGAAACAAATGGAAACAAAATGACAACAAATTAGGAAAGAAATAAAATAAAATAAAAGAATATTAAAAGAATCAAAGGGAAACAAAATGGAAACAAATTAGGAAGGAAATAAAATAAAAGAATACTAAAAGAATACCGCAACAATAGCTATAGGCACAGTAGGAAAATTACGGTACCTCTTGGTACAACTACTATTGCTTTAAAAATATAATAATAATAACTATTATTAGAAGGCATTCTATAGAGGAGCCAATAGTTAAAAACAAAATTACAGCTAATCAACAGGTTTGTTTCAATTAATTCATTATTAATTTAGAATATAAAATGTAAACCCTGTGTAAAGTACAAATGCAACAATCGATAAAGAAGGGTGACTGAACAATACCCATCAGCGGCGGCCCTTACTCTGTCCAATGCTTAATAGTAAAGACTAATTTTTTTTTCCCAAATGAATGAAAACTAAAACAAAAGAAAAGGGCAAACCGTAATTTAGAACTACAAGAGTGATAAAAAGTGCAATTGCACGGATCCTCTTAAGCCAATTCTCGATCAAAATGGGGATGAAAACAAATGAAAAAAAATTGATTATGAAGCGAAAGAATTCAGTCTCATGGAAATAATACAGGGACAAACACATGAAACAAATGGAAACGAAATGAGAACAAACTAGGAAAGAAATAAAATAAAAGAATATTAAAAGAATATATGTATACCGCAATAATAACTGTACTTGTACCTATAGGCACTGTAGGAAAAAAAGAGGAAAATTGTGGTACTTCTAGGTACAGCTACTCTTGCTTTAACAATATTATTATTATTATTATTATTATTATTATTATTATTATTATTATTATTATTATTATTATTATTATTATTGACAGTTGACATTGTAGGCATTTCATTAGATGATTGAAAAATATCTATATAATCATCACCCAGTGAAATGATGCCACAGAATAATCTCACTTATTCACGTCGTTTATTCGTGTCTATGTAGAATTACTCACTATAATATATATTTGTAAATCTTTGTCTACTACTAAAATACATTAATGGAATAGACATTGACATAGGCTTAAAATTTTTTTAGCATGAATTTGACAATTAAATTATAATAATAAATGATTAAACAAAAGCCGTGACATCTTCGTTAACCAACTCGCGCTTCTATCCCTTAGAACCAATTGTACCTTAATTTCTACTTACCAGCATCCTGGTCTTTGTGGGAGGTCAGTTCTCTGAGGCTTGTACCTATCGGTTCACATGGTTATAGCTTGGCTCAGTTCCTTAATTGTGGTTTGCCATTTATTCACCAAAATATCTTCTTTCGATCAATTTTTCTAGATCTATTATAAGGTATGCACACTAATTTTATGTACTTAGACTGGTTGAATTTTGAGATAATCTTTCTTCAATGGTTTGGCCTTTAGGAGTATGGATCCTCTTTCAGAAGAGCATAAATGTTTTCCATCTAGGTGCTTGGAGCAAAGAACATTTGGGTGGAGGTAGTTTATGAAAGGCTTGGAACTTTTTAGTTCTCTGTGCTTTTCCTTCATTGTTCCTAGCTTCTCTGCTTCTTTATTCCTTTCATATGCTTCTCTGGTTTGGTCACCTATATTTTGTCACGCCTTCCTTCCATTATAGATTTTTTGGTGATCATGATTTGCCTTTGCCAAACATGAAAGCAATTACATCATCAGATAACTTTGGCATCTACATGGTCCATCGGCTGAATCTATCCCTTGTTCGGGGTTGGTCTGAACTTTGAATCTATGAACTGGGTGATAAATTAGGTAGATAAGTTTTCCACAACTTTTGATTTGATCTTGAGGTAAATTGCTAAACCACATAAGTGGTACCTTAGAGTGACGGAGAAGGCCCTGTACATAATGGCATAACTAGCTTCTTTTATATCTCCATACAAGATGGGTACCTAGAGCATCTCTAATGCATAATAGTAATCATGGAGTGATGTGACAATTGACAAAAAAAATGCTTATTTTGCATATTAAATTCTTGATATTGTCATAAGCAATGTCTAATATTAATTAATCCAATCACTAGAGTCTCTCTATTTTTAAAATATCTAGTTCAATGTGGACACTGTTACATCAGAGAGTTCATTGAATGCGGTGTCAAAATTTTTTGCCACACGTGGGGTCAACAATGCTACATTGGAGATGCTCTAATGATTATAATCTGTGACCAGGCTGGTGTTCCTATAATTACCGATCAAGGGAATCTTCATCATTTTTGGGAAAGGTTCTGCTAGAATTGTTACAGTGCACGAAGATGGATTAGTCGTTTAGATCTTCCTTCCTTTGTTTGTCATCCAACTTGACTAGATGCCTCCTTAACTTGTCAATCTCTACTTGCTGAGGTACTGGCTTTTATCACATGAGGCGAACTTACAAAAGAAATCCTTTTTTTCGACTGTACCTTACATTAATTACATTACGTGAACCTATCAACAATTAACATGTAAAAATTAAAGTATAAATTAGGCTAACAAGACATAATTATATAAGTTAGTAGAACGTTAATCAGATGAACCAATAAGACTGCAATCATTTATAGTCATTTAAATAATGAGTAAGAGCAAACTATTGTAACTTTTTAAACAAATATGAACAGTACAAAAGTTTCAAAACACCACACAGTCCCATATTAGTGCCATATATATGGTACCTTATAGTGTCATATGGACATGTGGCGTGCATTGAGGCTCACAAAATGGGAAACACAACCATGTGGCGTGCCCCAATACACACCACATGGCCGTATGGCACCATGTCATATGTATGGCACTAGATCATTTTTACACGCACACACTTACACAATTCTTGTTGAAGTTTTAGAAGCAAGAATTTTGGGCGAACTAACCAACAATTTTCTTCTCTTTTCTCTCTTTTTTTTTTTTTTGGGAAAAAAAAGGTCAAGGGGTTGGGCTACCCAACATAAAACTTCACTCCTTTTTCTGGGCGGCGGGTGGCCCAAGCACGCGCCTCCTCTACCTCATGGCGAAACCGGCCTTGATTGAGGGATGAGTTCATGAAAGGCTTGAACTTTTCGGTTATCGCTCACTGGTGGGGTGGACCTCCTCGCTGTTTCTACTCAATTCAAGAGAATGTATTCTTCTGGGCCTCCTTGGTGGTTTTTCGCTCAAATCTGTTAACGACACTTAGACAGTATTTTTAGATAGCGTGCTTTTGCCTCTACCAGATTGTACTTCTTAGTTGTCTCCATATAACACTCTTGAATATTCTAATATTTCTATATTATCCAGAAAATAACATTTTTTAATATCATAATATTTATTACAAGTGTTTGGTAAATGATAAATTATTTTAGTCAGAATATTTTTACAGAAAATAGTTTTATAATACCGTTGAAAAATCAAACAAAAGTTATTTTCAAAGTACTCTAAAAATTTAATAAAGTGTATTTATCGAATAATAAATAACATTTACTTATTAGTAAAGGGAAGATTGAGAACTATCTTTATAAAATAATAATTGTTTCAAATAAAACACTGCTAACCTTTAGAGCACCCCTTGTGATGACCCATAATGCCATGGTCAAGGTTCCACTACATAGTCTTCTGGTCATCTAGAAGTTGCCACAAAAGAACTTTACTTGCATTTAGTACTCACCATGCAAAATTATATAAGTCGATACTCAACAAGTAACTACAATATGGCTAAACATGTAAGCGATACTTATATGTGATAATTCCACACGCCACAAAGTAAACACAGCCAATATTTATCGTATAACAAAACACACGAGCTCATAATAAAAGACCTGCGCACAAATGCCTTACCTAAAGTTTTATCGTAGTCTCAACTCGACTTAGGATCCATCAATGTGTCAGTCGTTGTCTCAACTCAGCTTAGGATAATCAAGGTCAACTCATATCATACCACCTACCAGTCTCAAAATTATGTCCAGTATATATAAACACACACTATGCTAGTCAATTCTAGGCCCCAACACCCGCATGTGTATCCACCAGAACACCATGATAAAGTGTTACAACGGGCACCAATCACACGTTGAAGTGGTCCCACATGGAATGGGGCTGTCTTATTGTGGGGTTGTTCAATTTAGCGCTTTATAACACTACCAAAATGTTGCATAAAAGTCACTGCTATAAACCGAAATGTCGCCGTTATAATCCTATTGCGACGGTTGTTCTCGGTGATAATATTTTTACTATAGGCCTGTACCTATAGCTTAATAATGACGGCTTTTTAATCTATTGGAACGACATTTATAGAGACATAAATGTCGCCGCTATAAATTTTACACAGTTTTGGGCCACAAAAATTTTTTTACCAGGCCAACCCGACCCACTCAGTAACCCAACCCATTTCCACAATATTTAATGGAACACATTATTTTGTAAGTCTCAAGTTTTGAACACATGACCTTATCTTCGACAACAAATGCTCACCAACTGGACTAAAGGAGCTTTCAATTAGGATCTTACATTTATAATATATATTATATAGATTATTACAACTACAGTGACGAATATGTTACCTATATCAATAACTTGTCGTCGGTAAATACAACAACAATGGCGGGAAATCTTCCTGCTAATCCTATAACGATGACTTTTGATGTCGTCGCTATAGATATTATAATGTCGCCCCCTATAGAAAGAGCCTTTATGACAACATTGTGATATAGAATTATATTAGAAGATTTTTAGTTGAAAATTTTTATAATGAACAAATAATGTAATTTATATTTATATACAATAAATCAAAATAAAATAAGAGAAAAACCAATCTATGTGTAATGATTACAAAAATCAAATTTAATAATTAAAATATAAGAATATACCGTTATTGTCATTTAAATTAAAACTTCTCCTGGAAAAAAATAGTGCAATGAATTCATAATGAACTCAATTAATTAGTTACTAATTGGCCAGGGCACTAAACCCGTTATCCCGATCGGCCCAAGTCGGGTTTTTTTTAATAAGTATGGGTTGATTTCGGTGCAAAGTATTCCAACTTGAACCGTGTCTGTTCGATTTACAAGTTAGTCCACTCATCCCCAAGAAAACTAGTTAAACTATCCAGTAAAAACCATGTCAGTTTAACCCTGTCTGACCCTCTTTATTTTATTTTATTTTTTTCATTTTCTTGAATAACACATTTTCACTGCAAATAACAAAAAAAAAAAAAAAAGAGGGGAAAAAAAGAAAACCGCTTTCATACTTTCACATTGTCTTACACACAAAAGAGGAAAAAAAACCCCATGCTCACAAAATTCAAGTCCAAGCCACCAACACAACCCTAGATCGCTCAACCAACACAAGAATCAAAATTTAAAACCTTAAACCTAGCTACTGGGAAATCAAGCTAATCTCAACATTCACAAATTGGCTGTCCTCACTGCTATCATATTTATATGTCCTCGCCGCCGCCAGAAGTAGGGTTTTCATAGGTCAATTTTCCCGCCAGATCTATCTTCATCTCTTCCCATTCGAACCCGTTGTTTCTTCATTTCTTATCTCTCTCTCTCTCTCTCTCTCTCTCTCTCTCTCTCTCAACAACGAAATAACATTTCTTGGAGAATAACTTAAAGAAAATGGGGTTTGTGTCTTAAGGAACAGATGGTAAAAGAAAGAGGGTTCAAAGAGAGTAAAAGTCAGTTGTATTGATTGTTGAATTCTTTCCATCAATTAGGGTTAGATAGACACAGAGTGCGACCATACCAATGCTAATGCATCGGAGCCTATCGGAACTCTAAAGTTAAGCGTACTTGTGTGAGTAGTACTAGAATGGGTGACCTTTTGTGAATTCCTCATGTTGCACCCCTTCAAAAAGGAAAGTAAAAGAAAAACGATGTAGCGTGAGAGATAGTCGACTTCTATGTAACGACTTTTGGGCCAGGTTTTTGTTCTGGGTGGGTTTTGACAAAAAGAAAAAAAAAATTGGTCCAAACCGACACATTCTAGGTCGTTTTGGAAATTCCCAACCCGATTTTCAAATGGGCCAGTGTCAGGTTGGGGTCGAACCCAGCCCGATGCCCTACTTACTAAGATAGTAATACCTTCACAGAAAAAATTCCAGTACTTTCGATACTTCCGATAAATAAAAACAAGAAAAGTGTATGCATAGTAGATAACTATTAGATGAAGTAATTAACTAGAGTAACCTCAAGTAAATGTACTAATTAACTAAAGCAACTTCAACTAAAGTAACTTCATATAAATGTGCTAATTAACTAGAGTAACTTCTTTAATAGTGATGATGACAGTAAAATAGACCTCGAAAATCAATATGGAATTTATGGCAATCCATTAACAATTGAGAGAGTGTGCATATAGAGAACTCATCTAAGACAAATTTGGGTTTCACTGTCTTTTTTTTTTGGAAATTTCAAGCATAATTTAATCTACATTAAAACAGTACAAATGCGTATATAGTTGCATCTAATGAATTAGTATTGCAATACACTATACAAAAATTGCCGATTACCAATGGCAAAATTCCGAGCGTACGAATTCCGTCAGTAATTGTCAATGGAAAACCTAAATCCGTCAGTAATTACCAACGGAAACGACATTTTGTCGGCAATTACTGACGGCAGTACTTTCCGTCGGTAATTACCGATGGATATTCGGCAATTACCAACGGATTTGTGCTTTCGTCCATTATTATAGACGGTGCTTTGTTGCGGTTGGTGATTCCGACGGCAGTGCCGTCGGTAATTACCGACTGAGATGTGTATGCCGTCAGTAATTACCGACGGCTAGCTAAAGCCGTTGGTACTTACTGTTGGATTTTCCATGCCGTCAGCAATTTGCTATGAATCTTTTGTGTTCCATTGGTATTTTCGACGGGTTACTAGGCCGTTGGAGATCTTCAAGAATTTTTTTGGGCTAAAAATACAAATAATTTGGAACGACAAATATGCATTTTAGCTTATTCCAGATTGTTTTTTGAATTTTTTTTTCAAATGCAACATTTGTTCTTTAAAGTTACTATATGAATGGATCATATTAGATTATGTTATATTATATTATATCATATTATATTATATATAATATAGATATTACATATCCAACATAAAATATTTATTTTGTAAATGATTGTAATCTATATATATATTAAAGTACAGTTTGGTGGGCACAATTGAAATTGTCGGGCACAATCAGGAACAATTTTCTAGCTCATTATTTGGTTTTTTAGAAAACAAATTTGCTTACATCATTATTCTACTTTCGTACTTTTTCTTTTAAATCATTTAGTTTAATTTTTTTATTTTGGGACTCTATCTATATATTATATTTTTTTTAGATATATCTCACATTTGCTTAATAAATTTGAATTATATGAAAATGGATAATATATCAATCTAGATTCAATTATTATTTTATATTATAGATATAAATATGTATATATAAATATATATATATCAATCTTACTTGCAACCATATGATGCACATTAATTCAATGTAAGTTGTGTTTTTTTGTTTCTTTATGTCGTTAATCTTAATAAACACAATTATTTTACATTTTTATGTATGAAATTCCATTAGATTCTAACCGTACAACACACGGGTGAAAATCTAATTATTTTTTAATTACATGTTTACACATTTCAAACTTGCACAGGGACAGAGTTAGGATTTTAACTCAGTGGGAACGAACTTAAGCGCAGAAATTATATTTTAAACGTAAGATTATCGTGGCAGTACTACAGTACTAGTAATAATTTAGAAAAGAACTAAAAATGAGTAGGAAACTAGAAAGAACCAAAGTTTAAAAAATATAAAAAATAAACAATAATAAAGAAACTAAATCGAATTCGAGAAAAATAGCTTGAAAAAAATCATTTGGAAAGCATGAATAAATAGAATTCATTTATGAATTAATACATGAGTTATCAAGAACTATCAAGTTTAAATCAAAGAGAAGGCGGTTTTTGTGAGTAGATTGATGTCAAAGCTTTTGTTATCACTTGATTTGTGACTAAATCTTGTATTTCAATTTTGGAGTTTTAATATGTTAGAATTTGAAGCAAATTTTAGCTTCTAAATAAATAGATGAATTGATTTTGTACTTGACATAAAAAATAGATGTTGAATTAGAATTAAATTAGTGGAATTAGGTAATATCAATTGGTAATTTTTATTTAACATTATTAGTATTTTTTGGGCAAATGTTTTAGAACAAAAAAATGAAAATTAAAGAAAAGGTAAAAGGAAAAGAAAAAATAAAAAAAATGCGCCAAGTCAAAAAATGATAGCTCCATCCCTAAACTTGCAAATTTACATGTCTAAAAAATGATAGTACAAAAAATAAGGTAGAGTATAAAAAAGTCAATATCTAATATGATAATATATAATATCAAAAATATATGCACAAATATTTATTTTCTAGATTGCTAAGACTACGTAATTATATGTTAGATATAATATAGATACACATTTAGACAAGAAATTCAAGATAGCCTGATGGTTGAGAGCCTACTCGCCAACCACTAGGTTGGGAGATTGCATCCCCAGCTCCTTATTTGCACTCCAGGAATTAAAGGCGCAAGAGGTTGGGTCACTCGGGTGGGCACGGCTGGGTCAGCTTTGTTCGTTCAGGGCACGAATAGTCCAGGAATTAAAGGCGATGACTGGCGGGTCGGGTTGGGTCGCTAGGGTAGGTAGGCACGAACGGGTCGGATTAAAAAAATCAAATTTTTTTATTTATTTTCAAACACATGTATAGCCATCGGTGATTTGCGACGAGAAGATATGGCCATCGGTGATTTCTAACGGAAAGCCTCGGTGATTTCCAGGGAAAGCCTTTCTGTCTGAAATCACCGACAGAATAAATCGTTGGTGATCACCAACAACTGGTCAAAGTCCATCAGTAATCATTGACAAGGATATTACCAACGGATGTCGACCATCTCTAATCAAGATTATCGACAGATTACTGACGGATTTACCACATTTACGGACAAACAATCCATCGGTAGTGAGTAGTTTTCTTGTAGTGATATAAATTGCAAATCGTATATTTAAATCTCACATTAACTTTATTGCGTTGGAGAGGTTCTTAACTTCCACGGCTCTATTTGTCCTCTTCTCTTCTTTTCCTTTGATGGTTTCGTTAATTAATCCAAATAATTGTATCTAGTCTCAAAATTTTAAAGAATTGCATCTTTATAGAAAAATTAAAAAAAAAAAAAAAAGAGGAAACTAGCGAGACTTTTAAAATTTAGTGCTCCGGTTAGCAGCGTGTTTTCCATTTTTACATGGAAATAAGAATAGAACACTAAACAGTAGTACAGTATAAATTGACAACGTGCTAAAATTTGATTGAGCGGTAGAGACCTAGATGGGAACAACGTTTCCATAATCGATTGGTCGTAAATGATGCAAACAAGAGAGGTTCCTTTTTTTAATTTAATGTTGAACATAACAAGGCAAGTCCTAGGATCTAACGATCAAAGAAGAAAACAAGGGAGGTTGAGTGAAATGGTCTGAAATGGTCTCCCAAAATCATGACTACTGTATTGTGATTGTGAGGAGACCGAAGCCGAGGTCCACTCTTTGAACATTAAAGTCTCCTTTGGGGCTCACTGGGGCTCATAAGAGAATAATTTTACGGAAACATTTTTGCGGAAATGAATAAGTGATTATACCTACTTTGTCATCTTAAATTAGATGTTCCTGTTTGTGGGCTATCATTTGTTATTAAAACCTTTTACTCGCATAAAACGGTTAATCTAAGATAATCAAGTGTGTGTATTTCAAAGTACCAACTGAGTATGTTAATTATTTATGTTAAAAAACATGTCAACGCAGAATTTGGAAAAACAAAAAAGAACTTCAATATTATAAGAGTACACTTGATACTTTCAACCAACTAAGAACTCACATATAAATTTTAAATACAAATTAAGTAGTAAATTGAGGCTTCTAAATCTATAGGAAACTTTTTTATTGGCAAAAAAATATCGAGTACTCGTAGAGTATAAGGGTTTTTTTTCTTTTTTTTTTTTTTTTTTGGGTTGAACATAGAAGGAAAAGTGTGGAGACAACAAAAAAGGACAAAATGTAAAGAGGTATTTAAGGGTTAATGAAAAGCGTGGCAACCCAAGATGAGTGTCCCCCAATTGCATAGCCAAGACAGGCCCCCCTTTGGCGCCGGTGTCCCCGCTTTATATTCGACCCTTACGCAAACATGCAATTTTCTTTCTTTTTGTGCCGTCACTCCGCAACTTATGGGGTCGGTTGCAATTTCATCCTTGTTTTGCTGATTTTGCAACATGATACTTGATCCAAAGTTTATGGAGTTTTTCAAGAATGATGATATCTGAAAAGTCCAAAGAAATTTTTTAACTTCATTAGGTAGACTATAGAGTATTTCTTTTATAGAAAAGAAAAAACATAAATCACGTCAACTAGACCCATAATTAACTAACCATTAAGAGAAGTAGGGCCCAGAAAACAAAAAGAAAGAAAAGAAAAAACGAGCATAAGGTATTACGTTACATTCTGTAAAGTTGGACCAGTGAATTATAAGATACAAAAATTTCTAATACCATGCCCCGGTACCACAAGGTGGATAAGGTGGTGGAATGCGGATAGAACATGTAGTAATAAACGGCATATTTTAATTATTTATTGGGTCGTATTATAGAACCTGTACCATAAAAGCAAGCAACCAGTAGTCTTAGAACATTTTCATAAAAGATAACCCTACCAACATATTCTATTACATTTTTCTTTTAGCATGCACCAAGGTATGCTTAGCCATTTTTGGTTAAAACCGTCCCATTTCAATGGAAAAAGTAAATGATGATTTGTGTTCATAAATATTATTTTTGTCCATAAAATTCATAAAGCTCACAATTATTATTCCAGTTTTTCTAAGAAAACTAGTCATACTCCAAAAATGGAGTCTGATCAATTTCCTAGAAAATTTGATTATTATTTAGTGGTTATCCAAACAACGAGTGAAACATACAAAATTTATAAACTAGGATGAAATTCAATAGACCCATATGTTGGGGGACCAATGTGGTAATTTTCCCATATTTATTTGCCACGTATACCATCCGAACCCTCTTTATAAATAAAGAGACAATCATTCGCTGACATTCTGCATTCCTGTTTCCAAGATTTTCTCTCTCATCACGGCTCTTTCGTTGATGATAACTAATTAGTAATTACATATTATTATTGTTCTAATTAATAAAAGGAAAAAAAAATGATAGAAAGAAAAAGAAAGGAAATCTCTTACTGATGAATTACATATAAAGTCTCATCTTATGATCTTAAGCCCTACTGTAAAATATAAGAGTAAATACTATTCATAAAGTTGACATATTTATTGTAGAAATTGTTTAAGTAGTCATAAATGTATAAAAGCAATTACCTCTTAGATTTTCAATAAAGAAATGTTAACTATACTGAATATCGGTCTTTTCTACATAAAATATTATTATTCATAGAAAAATTATATTGCCACAGGAGTTCCTGCCATTACTTAATGTCAGTTGATTTCAACATACTATCATCTAATATGCTATCATCTAATAGAGGAGAGAGAGATTGAAAAATTGGGCATTTAAGTTTGATCTACTGCTCAATATTTGATGTATTTAAGGTGTAGGGTTAATAGTTTATAGTCAAGTTTTTTCTATTTAAAACACTTCTATACTAATGCATCACACGATGCACTTATCGAATACTAATGCATCACACGATGAACATTTCTTATAGCACTGGCTATAGGGAAACTTCATTCTCTATTCTACAATTGACGCACAACACGAATTATTGTGAATAAACTATACAAAATATAAACCTCAAAATTTGGAATTATGAACTGTCGAATCAATTTTTTATTTAGTAATTAGTAACAAACAAGCATATGAAATAACGAAAAGAATATTAAACTTTCTAATATGAAAGATACAACTAAGCCAATGCAACAATTTGATTCTATTATTAATTTATTAATCAAATACAAGCATGATAAAAAAAAAAAAAGGAGGTGAAAAGAACAATAAAGGAAAGTAGAAAGAAAAAGGGGTTGTTTGCGTTTTTTAATAGAGAATATTTCGAGTGCATGAACAAGAAGAGAAAAGGGCTATTTGATTACCAGGTAAATTTCTGTTGAGGTCCACAAACTTTTATGGGTTTGGTAGTTTACCATCAACCTATCATCTACAACAATCGTGTCCCAGACTTATATTAATAAATGTCATGTAATTTTTTGTTTTGAGACAAAACATACTTTTTCGAAAAAAAGATTAATTCTTATATGTAGCATACACGTAATGTACACTTAAAAGAGTACCGTTTTCCTTGCATTTCCTTGCTTTTATAAAATTTCCACCACCCCCCACCCAAAAAAAAAAAAAGTGATGAGTTTTAACTTATACATTTGAGAAATAGTTTCTTCTTTTCTGATAAATTGACATTAATCTAATTAGATAACATGTGTGGCACTACTCTGTTATTCAACATCGAAGTGCGTACGTACTGGATTAGTAGGAGAGCACGACTAAAAATGCTACTAAATTCAACCATTCATTAATTTAATTCCGGACATACATAGATATTTTTTCTCTCAATCAATGATACCATATATTGAAGGTTAGGGACGCGAGCACCAAAATATAGAAGGCAAGAAACATAGTTGCCTCATTTGTGAAAGTTTGGGGACTTCCTAGCTAGATAGATAGTTTACTCTTGATTTCAAAGTATTTGAGTACACAGTAAGCATGAGAACCATAAAAGTGAGTTCTTCCCTTGATCACATCATTCTCCTCACGTTTGACCTCTTCTTCTCAATCGTCCCGATCGAGGCCAATCCCACCGTATACATATTAATCTTTCCTTCCTCCATTGTTATCAGTCAACATTTCGTCACATTTCTCTCCAAAAACACACTTATATACTTGTACATCTGCAAGTACGATTGTCGTTATTTTCTTTCTTAGTTCAGTACTCTTGATTTCTCGCAAACTTGGGTTTTAGTTAGAATTCCATATGGAGGGATCATCATTTTCATGCAATCTATTTGTTTCCTCTTTTTTCGTTTTGTTACTTTCCTTAGTACTTTGAAACCCCATTCAAATCTTATGATAAAAACTAATCTTAGGTTTTCATTTTGTTCTATACTTTCAAGTACCCATTCTTGATGAATGTAACAGGAACTTGTTCTAATTATATGTTTGAATGAATGCCTGAAAGGGCTGATTTTTTGCTCGATTCGCGGAATTTAAGCCATGATTTCATGATCCCACTTATAAAACATTGCCACCAACAACCACCAACATAAGCTTCGATTACGTCTCTTTTATCCACCAAACTTTTCGTCGTGCCCACCTAAGATTATTCCTTAAAATCATTGGTTTTCTTTCTAGATATATATATATATAGATATATATAGAGTTGTGCACCACTTGAGTTAAGATCGAAAAAGGATTGAGATTTTCGGGGATGCTCTATAGGAGCTGGCAAAGAAAGCGATATTGGTGCGGTTCAATCCGAAGACGGATTTATCAAGTATTGTAAATGGTAAAGGACGATCTCAGATTGAGCCGCGCCAATATCACTTTGTATTATGTCTCCTTTATATTGAGCTCCGGTCCCGACCAAATATCTTTATCTCTTCGTCTCTAGCTAGCCCAATTGATGTGTACTTCGAAATAATTTGTGCTATTTTAGGCACCAAAGTATGCTTACTTTACTTCCTTTATGCATATATAGAGGAATTCGTTCTTACTCTTTGCAATATTATCATAAAATTTTTTTCTAATCTTTTTGCAGTTTTTTTGCTGCAAATTTATGGAGCACTAATTTCTTTACTAGGGTACATGCAGAAATATATTCACACGGTAAGACTTTTAATATTCTACTTCTTCTTTAGTCAATTATCTACCATATGATTGTGTTGTGTTATTTTTTTGGGATTTTATCTGATGGACAGTTTATTTTCCACTCGTAAATCTGCTCACCAATATCAAGGGAAATAAGATTAAAAAAAGTGCCTAAACTGAAATTTTATATAATATGGAGTTTAAGACACACAATACAAGGCATTAAAATCCTGCAACAATCCAAAATCCAAAAATCAAAGTGCATAACTCAAATTTCTCTAAGTGTTCATCAAGTTGACAAGAATTTTAACTTTTGCTTCCAAAGATTTGATTAATATTCCTCGAAACTTATTATTGAAGGAACACGTAAGCAATCCCCAAGATGAGATGGCTGTGGCAATCGAATCATGTTCAAGCCTTGAATTCCAGGTGAATTTGTTCCATACTTATGCTGATTTATTATTTCTTTTGTAATCTTCTTTTCATCTTATTTTATTTGTATTTTCAGATTCCGGCTCTCATAAATATTTTCCAACATTCTAAACCGATTATTGGCCCCATGGAATTTGAATGGTGAAGAACAAATGAAGATGCATAAGGTTTTTATTTCTGGATTGCATAAAGCATTGTGGTCAACATGAATATTGGAATCCATGCACTGCATTAAATCGTACATGCATGAAATATATATATATATGAAATGATTTAAAGTTCATTCATTTATTGTAGTGCTATTGTTAGTATGAAAATCCTACATCTTGGCATTACTAATTTTTGTCTTAAGTGTCAAACATTGTTTTAATATGTCACGATTTATTGCATGACTTATTTTATGTGCAATATTATTTTTAGCATACAATTTGAGATGTCTTGAGCCGAAAGTGAGTTGTGGCGTGTGCACTTAACTTAAGGCACAAGAGTCATATACATGCGAGGTTTCTATGTCATCTAGTTATGTTAAGTTTTTCATATTTAACTAAGAGTCCTATTAGGCGCATTTTGAGTTTTATTAGAATTAGGTAAGTTTGGGTTTATGATAATTATCTATTCTAACTTTCCTTATTCTCCTATATGTATATGGTAATATTGGAGACTTGTTTTTTACAACAACTCGAAGATGTACCTATATTTGTAGTGCCTTCTTTGTAGGTTAAAAAAGCGAGAGTTGAGCGAAGCTTTTATGCGCTGATTTAATTCAAAGCTCGATCGCAAAAAAAAAGACATAAAACACTGTCTTATGTTTCGAGATTAGTTCTTACAAATTCGAACTTCCTTGTTCACCGTGTTTGTGTTTGGCAAACCCTGTGCGAGTACGTGGTAGGCGACCACTTAAGTGCAAGGGACTAATCCACAGAGGCTGAAAGTAGTTTAGGAGGTCAAGTCATCCCAAGATGAGTTCGGGAGATCTCTAGGAGCTTGATGGACGTTCCATGAGGCGCGCGAGAGAAAGAAGGAGCAACGAGATTTGGCTCATTGTCAAAAGGCATAAAAATGGAATCTTTTATAAGTTTACCTTTTGCATATTTAGTGTCTATTATGATAGCACTTTTTATTCTTTCTTTGTACTAAACTCACCTCTTAAATTAGTGAATTTGTTTGTCCCGTGGCAAGCGTGCCTGCAGTTTTTCCCACTTTCTACGCAACCATTCTGGTGTTTTTTTATTTCACATTCATACCCGAGCAAGACACATCTAGGTCGCATTTTACTTTACACCAGTAAAACACATCTAGGCAGGATACATCTTGACTAGTGTCTAGATAAACACTGAATTTACAGTTGGTATCAGAGCAATTCACTTTAAGTTATAAAAAAGATCAAGTTCATCTACACATAGATACTGTTAAACCACCTATTGTAGACGGGTCTAACTATGCATATTGGAAAGTTCGATTCAAATTTACATTCAGTCTTTTGATAATAGGGCTTGGACATCCATTCATACTGGTTACACAGCACCCACTGTCACAGCTGCAGATGCACTATTTCTACTAAGCTTGAAACTCAATATACTACTGAAGAAAATACTACATGTGGATGGAACTCTAAAGCTTTAAATGCTATTTTTTTCTTTTATAGATCAAAGTCAATTTAAGCTTGTTACAAATTGCAGAACTGCTAAGGAAGCATGGGACGCTCTTCAAGTTGCTAATGAAGGAACCAATGTAGTAAAGACCTCAAGACTGCAATTGCTCACCCTTGAGTTTGAGCAAATTACAATGAAAGACAATGAGGAATTCAGGGACTACTATGCACGGTTGTGTGAGATCACCAATCAAGCATAAGCTCTAGGCAAGACGTATTCTGATCGGAAGATAGTCAAGAAGATTCTACGATCTCTTCCAGACAGGTTCTAGATGAAGGTCACGGCCATTGAAGAAGGCAAGAACCTAGATGAGATGCGTGTGGATGAGCTTGTGGGATCCTTGTTAACATATGAGCTGAATATCTCTAAAAGGAAAAAGGAAAAGAAACCCGGAATAGCTTTCAAGAGCAAGGTGGAGGATTCTTAAAGTGAACAAGAATCTGATGAGGAAGAGAACATTGCACTTCTTACCAAGCAGTTCAAAAAATTCCTAAAAACTAAACAACAAAAAGATGGGAGATTCAATAATCAATACAAACCTCAAAGATCTTTCCAGACAAAGAATCAGAATCGAGATGATAAGCAACAGCCATATCAACAGAAGAAACAAAACTACAGGAAATTCAAAGGTAATAACTTCCCAAAGGCTCAATCTTCGAGCAGGATAAAGTGCAGAGACTGTGATGGCTACGGCCACATTGCGGCAAAATGTCCGAAACCTCAAAGGAAGTGGAAGAAAGGTAAAAAAAGCCATGAAAGTTTCCTGGAGTGAAGACGAGGAGGACACGTCTGACTCAGCATCTAATACTTCATCAGAAGAACAGATCATGTTACTAACAGCATATGTCCAGCCTCCGTCCAGTTCTATGAGCCGCCTCACTGTTAACACTGCAAAATCATCTTCAAGTGAGAATAAATCTTGTTCAAACTGTGCAATACTACAAAGTTAACTTATGGCAGAACAAGATAAGTCTGATGCTACAAGTCATGATGGAATTCTTTGATGATGAAAAGAAAGATCTGCTAAAATCCATTGAACACAAAGATGGGCAGATCAAACAGTTTACAATGGATTTGGGGCATGCCAATGAAAGGATCAAATAGTTGACAATAGGAGCTACTAGGTTAAACAAAGTCGTGAAGTATGGAAGATCTTTAGGAGACACATCGGGAATAGGATATGATGGAAAAGGCAAAGTTTCACAGCAGATAGTATTTATAAGAGAATCAAGGGAAAACTTCCAAAAAGAACCTGCAGGACAAAAACAAAATGCTGGACCCAAGCAGGATACGTCTGGATCCTTTTCGAGCAGAACTATCTAGAAGAACAATCCACCAAAACAGCGACAGCAGAATACTAGAAATCAGCCTGCTACAGTTAGACCAGTATAGAATTCCAAAGTGTATGGTAAGGTCAGACATGTAGAGTGTAACTTTTGCGGTGAAGGTGGTCATGATGTTTTTACTTGTCAAAAATACATTAACTTGATCAATACAGATAAAGTTAAAATACCTAAAACAAAAGGTAAAATGAAGCAGGTTTGGGCGAAAAAGGTTGAGTACAAGAGTTATGTTGTAAAACTTTCTTTAAGTGCTCTAATCCCTAACACTTGGTGCTTTGATGGTGGATGTTCTAGGCATAGGACAAGTGATTTGGAGTTGCTGTCCAATTTCCACAGAGGTGAAACAGGTTTAGTTACATTTGGAGATGGACAATAAGGTTACATTGAGTGATCTGAAAATATTTGCATTGAAGGCTTACCCACTCTAAAAGATGTTCTATTTGTTACTGGATTAAAAGCAAATCTTTTAAGTGTTAGTCAATTGTGTGATGACATTCTTAGAGTACTATTTTCCAAAACTGAGTGTAAAGTTTTTGATCTTAATCCAAATACAAATTTGCTTGGACAAACTTTACTTAAAGGTATTAGGTCTAGTGACAAGTGCTATATTTTGAATCCAAAATTGACTTGCAAAGTTGCTATACTAACCTTGCAGAACTTTGGGACAAGAGGTTGGGTCACATGAATTATCAAAGTCTACTCAAATTGGCCAAGAGTGGAGCTGTTAGAGGAATTCCAGAATTAAAATCGAATCCTCAAACTATGTGTAAACCATGCCAGAAAGGTAAGCAAAACAGAAATTCACATAAGGCAAGTCAGCACCTATCTACCTCAGGTATACTTGAACTTGTTCATATAGATCTTATAAGTCCTATCCAAACTGAGAGCGTTGGTGGAAAAAGGCACATTTATGTATGTGTTGATGATTTTTCTAGATATACATGGGTTAACTTCATTAGAGAAAAATCTGATACATTTGACAAGCTTTGTGTTCTGTTTCAGAAACTCTCTAATGAAAAAACAGATGAAGGTGTTACCATCAAAAGAATCAGAAGTGATCATGGCAAAGAATTTGATAATTTTAATTTTTCTAATTTTTGTAAGAAATATGGTGTTATGCATAAATTTTCTGCACCTAGAACCCCTTAACAAAATGGTGTAGTTGAAAGAAAAACAGAAACTTGCATGAAAATGGGTAGAGTTATGCTTAATAGCAAAAATTACCTGTTAAGTTGTGGGCTGAAGCAATCAACATTGCATGCTACATCATTAATAGGGTAACACTTAGACCTGGAACTAATCAGACTCCATATGAAATTTGGAAAGGCAAAAAACTTAGATTGAGCTATTTTCATATTTTTGGCAATAAATGCTATATTCTGAATGATAAGGACTATCCAGGAAAATTTGATGCCAAATCTGATGAAAGAGTATTTGTTGATTATTCTGAGAATTCTAGAGCTTATAGAATTTATAACATGTGAACTCAGAATATTGTTGAGTCTGTGAATGTTAAAGTTGACGATACTGCTAACTACTCCGTTTATTCACAGTAACCAGAAATTGGAAATCTAAAAGTCATCTCAGTACAGATTCAAACTGACAGAACTGAAGTAGGACACGTCTAGCCTCAGTCAACCGCATCAGGACATACAGAACTTGAGCAAGATACATCCCGCCAAGGTCAGAATAACCAACTTGCAGAACCTGAAACAAAACCAGAACCTGAAACAAAACCAGAATCTAGACAACAACCATCTATCAGAATCCAGAAGGCACATCCAGCTGACAATATCCTTTCCAGAAAAGAAGAGATGGTAACCAGAAGGAAATTTCAACAAGTATTTGGTCATATGTGATACATCTCTATGGTTGAACCTAAAAATTTAAAGGAAGCTTTGCAAGATGACAATTGGGTTCAAGTAATGCAAGAGGAATTGAATCAGTTTGAAAGGAATCAAGTTTGGGAACTGGTGCCAAGACCTTCTGATGACAATGTTATTGGAACAAAGTGGGTCTTCAAAAACAAGTCAGATGAGCAAGGTAAAATCATCAAGAACTAAACAAGACTTGTGGCTCAAGGTTATACTCAAATGGAAGGGGTAGACTTTGATGAAACATTTGCACCAGTAGCCAAACTTGAATCAATCAGATTACTCCTTGCAGTAGCATGTCACGTTGATTTCAAGCTATATCAAATGATGTGAAGAGTGCATTTCTTAATGGCATTCTGAATGAAGGAGTCTACGTTGAGCAACCACCAGGATTCACTGATCCACAGTACCCTGAACATGTGTACAGGTTGAGAAAAGCATTGTATGTGTTGAAACAAGCTCCCAGAGCTTGGTATGAGAGACTCACCACCTTTCTTATTAAACAAGGCTACAATAGAGGGAGTACTGACAAAACCTTATTCATCAAACCATTGAAGAAAGGAATCAAAGTTGCTCAAATTTATGTGAATGATATTGTTTTTGGATCCACTTCAGAACTCAAGACAAAAAATTTTGTCAAGACAATGCAAAAAGAATTTGAAATGAGCGTGGTTGTTGAACTTACATTTTTTCTGGGATTACAGGTTAAGCAGGACATGTCTGGCATCTTTATTTCTCAAACAAAGTATGCTAAAAATCTGATAAAGAAGTTTGGCTTGGAAGATTCTAAACCAATGAGAACTCCAATGGCTACCAATCTGGAATTGTCAAATGATGATCAAGCTAAAGCAATTGATCCTACTCTCTATCATAGCATGATTGGAAGTTTACTCTATCTGACAGCAAGCAAGCCAGACGTAGCATATGGCTTGATATCAGTCGAAGTCGAGAGAGATGCATCTGGCTATGGTCAAGAGAATTATTAGATATGTCGGTGGAACAACAAAATATAGCATATGGTTTTCTAAGGATACCAATGCTAATCTAGCTGGATATTCAGATGCAGATTGGGCAGGAAATGTTGATGACCGAAAGAGTACTTTAGGAGGATGTTTCTACATGGGGAACAACCTAGTTGCCTGGACAAGCAAAAAGTAAAATTCCATTTCACTCTCCATAGCAGAAGCAGAATACATAGCTGCAGGAAGTTGTTGTACACAGCTTCTATGGATGAAACAGATGTTGGAGGACTATGGACTTTCCCAAGATCAGGCTACTATTTTCTGTGATAACACAAGTGCTATAAACATTTCCAAAAATCTAGTTCAACACTCTAGAACTAAGCACATTGATATAAGACATCATTTCATAAGAGAGCTAATTGAATAGAAAGTGATTGCCATAGAGTATATTCAGACAGAATATCAACTTGCAGATCTATTTACTAAAGCATTGGATGCATCTAGATTTGAAGGCCTAAGAAAACATATTGGCATTTGCATACAGCCTAAATAGGCTCAACATATAAAAAAAAATGTTTTTATTTATTTTCTGTTCATTTAGTTGTGTGATGTGTGTTATTCACGGTCATATTTATCAAATCACTTTGTATATGTGCAGGCTATCACTGAGATACCTAGAGGAGGACGTATTCTGAAGAGATCAGTCAAAACTTATTCTCTTAATTCCATAAAGATAAACTGCATAAAAATGATGGGATACATCCTGACTGCTTTGCACTAGAAGAGGTATTCTGATTGAGAGTCATAACTTTGATGTAGACCTATGGTCAGTATCTACACTCTTCGGCACTTCATACGACCAATACTGTTTAAGGGGCAGAGTCTGTAAAGGCAAAAGCTAACAGTCAACCAAGTCTTTGAGTGCGTGCAGCTACCTTTACCTTCAGAAGACAATGCTCAAAATAATAGAAAAAGTCGAGCTGGCTGAGGACTTAAAAGTTATATTCTTTTTATAAGAGTTGTTCAGATGATGATCGGTCTTCTTGTGCATCACTTATAAGTCTCAATAAGCTAAGTCCTCACAAGGTGCAAAGTGGAACAAGGATTGACCATAAAAGATAAATTTAGTAGAAATTCGGTCAAAAAATAAATTCCTTCCATTGAGAACAGTTCAGTTGATTGAATACTTCATGGTGTGAACTTCAAAAGGTATTTTGGGAAGTATTTAGTACTTTTAATTATTTTAATGTTGGTTCAATACATCTGCATATGTTTCCCTATGTGCATTAGCCCAGATGCATCTAGTACTTTAGTTGACGAATCAAGCAGGACGCATCTGGCTGAGATTATACTTTGTGACGATTACAAGTAAACAGCTCTTAAAATTTCTAACGGGCAAATTTTTGAAACCAATGTTCTGAAACTGTTCGGTTTTCCTCTTATTTGTCAAACTTCCCTCTCTTTTATACATTCCATAACTGACTCGAACCTTCTCTCTTTCTCTCCAAAAACTTTCCTAACTGCTCTCAAGTTTCTTCAAAGTTTTTGTTCTTTCTTTTCTAAACTTTGTCACAGAATAACATGGCCGGAAAAGGAAAATCTACCAGTGGTGTTCGACGCAGTAGCAGAATTTATAAGAAATCTAGAACAGACGTAGGAACTTCTCGAGTGCCAGTGCAAAACCCATCTCTACCGTGAGTTGTGTTACCAGAACCGATTCCCGAGGAAGTGTCACCAGTCGAGCCAAATCCTACCCCTATTAAGCAAGTTTCGATAGCAGAAACCCCATACACACTCGATCCACTCACGGCTATAGTGTTGTATATTCCGCCTGAAGAAGAACATAATCCATTAGCAAAAGTTCTGATTCCACCCGTTGAACAAGTTCAACAACCACAACTGCCACCGGAGATTCCCATTTCACCGGAAAACCCAATCGCAGAACCGGAAGTTTCCAATCCAGAAATTCCAGTGAAGGTTCCAGTTCCAATGGCTGAACCCCCTTTAAATCAGCCTGAGGACCCTCAGAGAGAAGTTGTTCAAGAAGCGATTCAGGAGGAAATCCCCAATATCCAGAACATTCTTCAATCAATTGCTAAGGACCATGAAAACCCTAAAGAAATTGGGAAAAATCAATCGCAGGGGGAGAAGAGCCCAGAAAAGACTATTGATGATGTTGCCGAGACAGAGAAAGCAATGTCTGATAAGGGTGAAGCAAACAAATCCTCATCGCATGTTGCGGAGGATTCTGAAGAAGAAGAATCTGAGGAATTTGAATCCAATCAGGACACATCTGTACCAGACAGAGAGCAAAAATCTAAACAGGTTCATGAGAAGAAGTTTGATCAAGATAGTGATTACCTGATGAAGAAAGAAGAAAAGAGTGCTAGTGACCCGTCTAAGGAGTCAGAAAAATTCAGAGAAAAAGAAAACAAGAGAAGGGAAGACATTTAGAAAGGGAAACAAATTATGCTAGATTTGCCAAAACGACGACCAGCTACCAGAAGATCAACCGGGATCTATATTAGAAGAACCAGACAACCATCAGTTGAGCAAGGGCTAGTTGATCAGGACTCGTCTAGCAAGGACTCTACTGTAAGTGAAACAAACCCAGGCCAAACGTATCCTAATCCTGACGATTTCAAGAGGACTAAAATCAAAACAGTAAGAGGTTCTTTTACTCCCTACAGCTATTGTTTTCATGATAAAAAGGCTGCTCAATTATTCTGAAATTTTGTCAATTTTTGTAAATTTACGTATAAGAGGAGAATTATAGTGTCTGATTTTGAGATGATTGGGTTGGTTGATCTGGTTAAGTTTTTTAATCTGGAAAAATTGTTTGACTATAATGGGAAAATCAATGAGACTGTTGTGAAAAAGTTCTTGTCCAATATCCCAAAGAAATTTGGGAGTCATGATTGTCTGTTTACAACTAAAATTTATGTGATAGGAAAAATGGTTAAGTTCACTGCTGAGAGTCTTAGGAAATGGCAGGGGATTAGACAGTTTGATTTAGATAAAGAAGATGATGAGAAATATAATATGTCTAATAATGAGATTGCTAGAGAACTCATTGGAACCACATGGCCAGCTCAAAGAACTGAGATTCCTTTATCCAGCATGAACCAGAAATACAAACTTCTTCACAAAGTTGTTATGACAAGTTTGGACCCTCTTACTCACAAAACAAAGATCAATAGACCAAGAGCCATGTTACTCTATCAGCTGGGAACCAAACAAGAGATTAACTGGGGGAAAAAGATTTTTGATATTATCAAAGGATGTATCTCAAGTAGTGGACCTAGAAAATCCAAAACTTACAAACTACCATTTCCTTAGGTGATATATAATTATTTGAAGGACCAGGGAGTTGAGGATAGAAAAGGGGATCAGTGGTCAAGACCTTTAGATCTACTCAGAAGGGATCACTGCTCAAGACTCATCTCACTCTCTTCCAGAACTCAAAATGCCATCTGGTACAACAGAAATCCAACCAAATATTCCCACAGAGTCTTCACTCAGGCAGGACATATCCTGCATTAGGGAAGATCTGAATCAACTCAGGGGACAGTTCACTGACCTTAATGGTTCTCATTCTTTATTTCTTAAATGTTTTGATCCTCTGCGCAGTTTGATGGGGCATTGTTTATTGTTGAATGGTCAAACATTTGCATACAAGGATGAAGACATCAATGGATTCCTTCGGAGTTTTCTTGCTGTTGTAGATGAAGAGGCTGTTCAGAAGAAGCAGACATATAAGGAGGATGATCCAAGAAACGAAGCCAAGGATGATGCATCTGGCGAAGCCACTCCCCATAAAAGAAAAAGAAACGCACAGCTGAAGAAGGGCTTGGAAAGGATAAAAACAACAAGAAGATCAAGAAATCAAAGAAAAATCAAGATTGATGCAGTCTAAAGAAACAGAAAGAAGGACGAAGGAGATATTCTCTGAAACGCTCATTTTATTTTCCAGTTTTATGCTTTATATTCTTAATTTTTGTTTATATGATTTATGTTTTTATGTTATGAACTCGCTATGGTGATTACTATATTTTGCAGGAAGATATCTTTCGAACTCTGATATGGTTTTTCAAATAATAAGGCTCTATTTACAATAACTCTTCTGCAGGAGTACTTTGGCTTTTCTTCTTTGTCAAAAAGGGAGAGAAAATATAGTAGTTGATCAGGATATGTCTCGCGTTCAGTCTGCTAATGTGATCAGGACATATCTTGACTTGGAGGCACTTTTTACACTTTAAACTCTGGGTTTATGTGTTTCATTTATTTGAGTTTGTATTGTGTGCTTCAGTGACATGTTTAGGGGGAGTTTTATTACTAAAGTGGAGTGTTTACTGTTTGTACATCTTTAAACCCTTAGGAAACATTTTCTGACTCTTTGTGCTACTATGGATTTTGAAAAGTTAGAAAAGCCAAAGGGGGAGATTGTTAGTACGAAAATCCTACATCTTGGAGATCGGAAGAGCGTCGTATTATTAATTTTTGTCTTAAGTGTCAAACGTTGTTTTAATATGTCACAATTTATTGCATGACTTATTTTACGTGCAATATTATTTTTAGCATGCAATTTGAGATGTCTTGAGACGAAAGTGAGTTGTGGCGTGTGTACTTAACTTAAGGCACAAGAGTTGTATACATGCGAGGTTTCTATGTCATCTAGTTGTGTTAGGTTTTCCATATTTAACTAGGAGTCCTATTAGGCGCATGTTGAGTTTTATTAGAATTAGGTAAGTTTAGGTTTATGATAATTATCTATCCTAACTTTCCTTATTCTCCTATATATATATATGGTAATGTTGGAGACTTGTTTTTTACAACAACTCGAAGACGTACCTATATATGTAGTGTCTTCTTTGTAGGTTAAAAAAGCGAGAGTTGAGCGAAGCTTTTATGCGCTGATTTAATTCAAAGCTCGATCGCAAAAGAAAGACATAAAACACTGCCGTATGTTGCGAGATTAGTTCTTACAAATTCAAACTTCCTTGTTCACCGTGTTTGTGTTTGGCAAACCCTGTGCGAGTACGTGGTAGGCGACCACTTAAGTGCAAAGGACTAATCCACAGAGGCTGAAAGTAGTTTAGGAGGTCAAGTCATCCCAAGATGAGTTCAGGAGATCTCTAGGAGCTTGATGGACGTTCCGCGAGGCGCACGAGAGAAAGAAGGAGCAACGAGAGTTGGCTTATTGTCAAAAGGCGTAAATAGGGAGTCTTTTATAAGTTTACCTTTTTCATATTTAGTGTCTATTGTGATAGCACTTTTTATTCTTTCTCTATACTAAACTCATCTCTTAAATTAATGGATTTATTTGTCCCGTGGCAAGGGTGACCGCAGTTTTTGCCACTTGGGTTTCTGCGTAATCATTCTGGTGTTATTTTATTCCGCATTCATACACGAGCTAGACACATCTAGGTCGCATTTCACTTTACATCAGTAAAACACATCTAGGCAGGATACATCCTGACTAGTGTCTAGATAACCACCGAATTTACAGCTATGATATATACTATCCAAAGTATGGGATAATGACAAACTCACAATAAAAGAGACTGTGGATACTTGTTAATCACCATATGAATGCATTCAATTGGTGATGCGATTCATTCATTGTGTGAAAATGATTGTAGTATGACAAAAATAACTAAATATTGTAAGATTGTGTGGGGTACAAGATTCTTGAAATTTAAAAGATTTACCATAAAATGTTGTTAAGTGATCACTTGATTTGAAGAAGTCAAAAAAAAAAGAGAATGAATTCATTTCTAAGTCTTGATGAAGTGATCAAGAAAATCTTGGCTACTATTTCCTATGGCAAATAGGAATTAACATTGAGATGATGGGGTTGAAACTCCGTAATTAAATATCCACCAGACATGGAAACCTATATAACTATATACTAACAAGTATACCTTGAGTTTAAAGGGTAACAAAAGTCACTCAATAAGCCGATAGTTTCAACACTTGAATCTTCGTTAAACCCTGTCCTTTATTTAAGCGCCCGTTATCACGGATTGAAGGATGAGCTATAAATTCTTAATAAAGTTCTCATCAAGTATCTCTAAAATGTTGAATAAATACTGGAAGAACTTTTCCTATGTGAAGTTCGAAGGTAGAGAGTTGGAGTTTCTCTCTTAAATGTTCGCGAAAAGAATTAGCATAATTAAGGCCATAAAAGCACTAATGAGTTGAGTTGAACTTTGAACACAAGGCATTTATGTGTGTGTTTTCATTGTGTCATTGCATGAAATAACAGATTCAAAGCTTGCATACTACGTACCTGGGATTTATATGCTACTTTGTAAGAAATATGCTAAGGCTGAATTTAAATCGTAAAATATATATATCTATACTGTTGAAAAATGAGTCACCTAGACCTACTTAAGTAATTATCTGATTAATAATTACTCAATGTAAATTTTGTATCAATATAGCAAAGAAAGTAGATAACTAACAGTAACACAGAAAGTAATAAATCAATTCACAATTAGTCTAATTAGGTATGGTAGGATATATCTAGATCGAATCACAGATATAATCAGCTTAAGCTAGGCAAGATGTATCCTGGTCCGTAAGACGTGAACAGTAACACGTAATTTAGTGCAAAAAAATAAACAAATAATCAACACCATAATTGTTGACGCAGAAACCCAAAATAGGGAAAACTATTGGCACCCTTGCCACGGGACAAACTAATCCACTAACACAGACAAAAGTTTAGTACAGCTCGAGAAACTTACTGATATCGTAATAAATACTAAACACTCAAAAGGAAAAAAAACTTATAAAAAAACTCCCTTCTTTACGCCTTTTGATATGTGACAACGTGTGTTGCTCTTCGTCTCGCGCTATCGCGCTCACACGGGAATATAAATCAAGCTTTCTAGAATCCACTTAGACTCATCATGGGAAACAAGACCTCCTAATCCTCTTTAATCTTGTGTGGATAGTCCCTCGCATATCTATGATCTTCTATCAATGCACAATGAAGGGTTTGACAAACAAACACGACTTGAAGCGTGAGGAATAGTTGCAAGATCAAGTCTCGCGGATAATGCCAGTGTGTTTGTACTTCTTCTTCGGTCGAGCTTCAAAGAATAATGCAAGAATGTTTGGCTCGTTGTTTTTCCATCTCGGCCTACAAGAAATATATAAGATAGGGCTTTGAATTCTTGTGTAAGACAAGAATTAAAGTTACCAAATCCAAGTAGAACAATAATAAGACACGTTGGAATTCTATTATACCATAAATATAAAACTTACTTAATCCTAATTAAACTTGTCATGCAAGAAGTTAAACCGAGATAAATAAGGTAACTAATGTATAACATAAACTAGGTAATAGTACAGGAAATAAGCGCAATAGCGGCGACATTTGTCACCACTATAGGCCCGATTGTCGCGACTATTGGTTTATAGCAATAATAATAGCAACGACAAGCATCCTTACTCTAGGCCTGTACGTGTTGCCATATAGCAACTACGTTGGACCCATCGCCGCTCTAGACCCCACGGTTTTGGGCACAAAAATTTTTTACCGGACCTGCACCCGACCCGACCCGACCTGACCTGTTTCCGCCATATTTAATTGAGGCATTATTTTGCCTCCGCCAAGAGTCGAACACGGGAGCTCCTCTTCACACCCCAAGTCCTTCACTAAGTGAGCTAAAGCTATTTTCAATTCAATACTTGCATTTAAAATATATATTATATAAATTATTGCAACAATAGCGACAAGCATGGTATCTATAGCAATGAAAAGTCGTCGGTATAGGGCTCGAAAAAGGCTGGAAATCTTCCCACCAACTATATAGCGACTACTTTCGTGTCGACGCTATAAATGAGACGTGGTCGCCGCTATAGCCAGGACCCGTAGCAGCGACATCTTAATGTCGACGCTGTAGATGGGACCTATAGCAGCGACTTCATTTTGTCACCGCTACAAGCGTTAGCCTACTGCGGCGACTGCTCTAGTTTCAAATTCCAATGTCGTCAGAAATTGTCGCCGCTGTAGGCGACATTTCTTGTAGTATAACTTTAGAACTTGCATGAAACTAAAATTCTTGTGTTTCAAGAAAGGTACACATGCCACAACCTGCCCTTTTAGCCAAGACTGTTAAATTTGCATGAAATAAAAATATCACTCGTAAACAAGTCATGCAAATATTACATAAAAATAATTTTGACATCACAGTTAAAATTAGAGTATGCCAACACGATTTTTGTACTAACATATACCTTATGTATAAATGTCGTTAATTTGAGTATTGTGCTAAATTTTGGTTAAATAAGTAGGGGATTATTGGAAAGTTGATTAAACAAAATTGAGACAAGATTAGATTGTGAAAACAAGTTTATCTTTCGGTTAGGGAGGAAAACTTTGCCTTAGAACAAAAAGACTGATTCGGGAGACTTCATGATTTGTGTCTTTTCCTATCCAAATTAATGCTTAATTATTTGGGAGAACACTTGGAAATCTATATGTTGGAGTTAGGTTTTTGAGTCAAGTGCATACCTCAAATTTCTCTAGTGTTTATCAAGTTCACAAGGATTGTAAATTTTGCTTGATTTTGAAAGGCTTGATTAATTCTCAAAACTTGTTACTGAAGGAACTTGTAAGCAATCTCTAAGACAAGAAGGTGACAATAATATCTTTATGACAATGATTTCAAATTGTGTTCAAAGCCCTCGGGAATTTCAAGTGAATTTGTTCCATAGTTATATATGTTGATTTTATACAGGGACATAACTAGAAATTTTTTCCCTGTTTGGCTAGCAAGAATTATATTGTAATGACTCCAAAGTACGAGTAATACAATTAGACCAAAAAGAACATATAATCACGACCTCAAAATGCATAGATATAACAAATACATTACCTTAAACCACAATATATATTAAAAAAAAAACACACATACACACACACACACAAATAAGATGTCAAAAAATGCAATGATCAAAATATTTTTATAAGTTATTTGTTACCAGAAATCAATTGTAAAGTGATAAAGAAACGCAAAAAACAAGCAAGATTTATAGAGGTTCACCTGCGAATGTCGATCCGTGTACATCTTCTGTATAGCTCAACAAATTAAGCTCCACTACTTAATACTATTCCAATTGCACCCTTCTATTTGCTACACGATAGAATTTGTCAAAAATTACAACTTTACCAAGTGCGACCTAAAATTCATGTCAGAAATCACAATACAAATTCTATTCCACCATTGAACAGACGATTTGCCAAATCACCATAATGTAGATTTCAAAATGAGAATGAAACAACCTTATTTGTTACTTAAAGTATGTTCCAACTTCTATTTAAAATTATTAAATGACCTTATGCACAATGCATCTTTCTTTATGTTAATTTTCAATCTCAATTAATAAAAATTTAATAAATCATTATATCTATTATATACCTTAGGCCAAGCAATCAAGCAAATCATTTGATGATTTGAATCAATTGATTAAATAAGAATGCCTCAGCACAACCACAACAAATTGCCAACCAATATTTCTTATTCTTTTTGTTGGCTGCCTCCTGGTAACCAACCAATATTTATTATTCATTTTTTCAGTTCGTTTATCGATTTCTTTTTCATCTTTAATATTTGGTATACTAAATGAAGTCTAAATAAAGAGTTCCCAGTATTTATATAAAGCTCTTATAAAATACTCTATAGGGTACTTCCAAAATTCAAAAATGCTGATTATAATAAAAGATACAGTATTTTTAAATCTAATGACTAAAATAAAATATTATCATATATTATTTCTTTACTTTTATATTTTCGGCCAGTTGCTCATCAAATATAATGTCGAAGAGTCTTTAAAAAATCTTCAATGTAGGTCACATTTAACTAGTAAATTGAGGTGCTAGCCTATGGAGCGTTATAGTTTCGACATCACCGCCGACTCTTATTTAGCATCTTTCACGAACTTTCTCAGTTTTTGGTCACGAGTTTAATTTTAAACCAAATTTCAACATCGATGATGATCCAGAAAGATTTCAGGCACCCAGACGAGTCTCAAACCAGTGTTAGTGTATCTTTGTATGGATGCAAAGGCCATTGGGTGGTTTTGCAATTTTATATGATCTACTTTAAAAGAAATGACTTCAATTTATAGAATTTTGTTGATAATATATTAATTTTTTTCTACGATGACTTCAGTTATTTAGTGTCATATAGTTGATTTTTTTGGGTTGAAATATGCTATTTTTGGATCGGGCTGCATTTACCAACCAAAATATATATAGGGTGGTTGGTCCAATTTTAAGGGTTTAGGATAAAAATGCAAATAGATGCAAATCTTGGGGACAAAAGTGTGAATAAATACGAAGATCGATCATGTTGCAAGTCTATTCACTGGAAAAAGGTTAATTGTTGCAAGACGTGATATGCAATTTTTTTTTTTTTTTTTTTTTTTTTGGGGAAGCTATGATATATTACCTAAATATAATGGGTGTCATAAATTTTTCATTCTAGATATCGTTCACTCTTCATACAAGGCTGCTTGTTTAGGTTTCAAATGAAACTGCTTCCTTTCATTGTATTGTACGTAAATACCGTCAACAAAAGTTAAAGCCAATTACTCTCTAATGTAAGAATATTTTTGACAAGTCCAGTCTTCAACCGCGGGCAACTATATGTGGCAATATAGAGTTATAAGTTGGTCTGGGTTAAAGATGTTACTACGTGATAAGGATAAAAAATCAACAAACTATATAACTAATGTCGTATTTGAGAACCTTTTTTTCCAGATTTTGTACTCCCTACGTCCTAATTATTTTGTGTCATTTGTTTTTTCACAAAGATTAAGAAATGAGTTAGAAAGGCACATTTTGTAATTCGTGTTCCTATTTAATGAGTAGAATTTAAAATTAATGGTTATAATTAAAGTATTAAATAATGACATATTTGTAAAATAATGTAACTTAGACTTTTTAATATAGAAAGAGGACTATATATTTGAGACGTCTCAAAAAGGAAAATGTGACCAAATAATCAAGACGAAAGTAGTAATACTTTTTATTGATTTTTATTTTGAGCTTTCAGTGGGAGATTTTGTTGGGTTTGTTACCAAAAATAATCCAAAATTGAAAAGGAAAAGGAAAGAGAAAGAAGAAGAATCCCAGGAGGAAAAGGAATCCAAATCATAGAAGGATTATCTTATCTTTCAAGGAAACGAAGCCTATAAATAGAGATATTTTCTTCTTCTTTTATACACAAGTGGTACATGTGAGTTGAAAGAAAAATTAGTGAGTCTAGCACCTTGAAAAGTTTTCTTGTAAATCTTTGTGGTTTGTTCAAATTGTAGAAAATTAGGTGTGGTAAAACTCGGGGTGTCACTTGGGTCAGGTCAGAGAGTCTTGTGAAGAAAAATAGTAGCCTAGCGTCTTAGAATTTCTTTAATTCTTCGCGAGTTAGGCAAAGGGTAGAAATTGGTAGATGCGGTAAAGCTTGGTATATTTTTCTTATTGTACTTGGGGGATGGGTTTTGGCGAGTGAAAATTCTGTATGGTTGTAGTGACTTTAATCATATAGTGGAAAATTTTGACAGTCCGTTAAATTTGTCTTCGTTCTTTTATTTTTCTTATCTCAATTAAATTCCTTGAACAACAGTCCTGCGAGCGTAATCGAAAAATTTACATTAATTCCCAACAGATTTATCGTTAATTAGAGCAGATTGCATTCTCAAATTTTTATTTCACGTTTCTTAATGGAATTAATGGCCAAATTAGTGGACATTTTTTTTAATCTAATGATTTAAAACATATTTTTTTGGGGATTGGGGAATTAGCACCCTTTGTCTAAGAGTTTATTTAAAATTTACTAGATTTTTTTATTCGTGTATTATATAGACAGAGTTATAATGTACATTTATATCAAAATTGATGTATGAGTGTGGACATTATGTCATAAATAAGGTACAATATACCAGTTGTATTGTATATAATTACGAATTGATATGAGAATTTCAATTCACTATGGGATATTTATAGTAAAATACTTCAGTTCATAATTCTGGTCTCCTGCAAACACGTTGTGTAATTTCACATGTCCAACCTATATAAAGTTATAATAATTAGCAGTCAAATAATTAGGGAGGATAATTTGAAACATCAACCAATAAACTTGTGGGAACCTCTCTCTAATATGATTGACATGTCACACCTAATCATAGCAAAACGACAGGTATAAGAAAATATTGTCTACTCCACAGTGGGTTCAGGGCGGGTGTGGGTAAGGTTAGACCCGCCCTATAGACTTGTGACCTACTAAGCATTTTTCTTTTTAATAAATTTAATCCTAAAAATATGTAGAAATGATTAGATACGGCAATTTGACAGATAAACCTACAAATTTGTAGCAATTTATTTTTATTTTTTATTATATTATTTTTTTAAAGGATTTTTCTATCGAATTAAAAGAATCATGTTATTATATTTGTATTTTCATATAATTTTAAGGTACACAAATCAAATTTTTATAAATATATTTGATTATCAAGAACATGAGAGGATAATTAAACAAAACTTCGAGAAAAAATGTCACAAGAATTTTTAGGGCCTTACAGTAACGAAGATTATGGAAGTTTACATTAATAAAAATGTGTTGTATTTAATAGAATGAGTGGTGTGCATATAATAGAAGAGACTAAAATACCCTTGTTGAAACAAACAAATCACACCCTAAATATTATATCAATTACTTAATAATATAACAAATATTATAGAAGAAAATTTCTTTCGACTTTATCAATTTCAACTATACAAAAGGGTGTATGAATTAATTTTCACTATTTG